>WNWK01006497.1:0-105154 GCA_009830355.1 Cherax destructor
CCCCTCTGTTCCTCTGTCTTTCCTCAGGATCTGATATCCCGTTGGAAAGATGGCATCCGTTATCAAACCTGTGAGCTTGGTTTCTGTGAGAGCTATGATGTCCTGTGATGCCTCTTTGACTCTTTCGTGCCACTCCTCCCACTTATTTGTTATTCCGTCAGTGTTGGTGTACCATACCTTCAGTTTCCTCTCAACACTGTGTTTTGGGGTCTGTGGGGTTGCGGACCTGGCAGTGTACTGTGGGATTCTATAGCGGAGTGTTGAGTCGGGATTGTGGTTTGTATTGGGGTAGCGTGATTGGTTTTGAGGTTCTGGGGATGGTTGTATGTGGGCTTGCTCTTGTTGCTCTGCCCTGATCTGGTTGTCCTATGCTGATTCTGTCCTTGTCTCTCCTCCTAGCTCCCTTCGCTTTTGTGTCCTCTCCCTCAGCTGCTGTCGTTCTGTTTTTGTTCTGTCTCGGTCTAGGAACACCCTCTTGTATTCTGCCGATTCCTTCAACCGTGGTTTCTCTTGGAGGATCCTGTTTCGCACTGTTTCTGTCCTGAAAAATCAGCTTGATTGGTCGTTTTCTCCCCTTCACGTATTCTCTGAAAATTTACAATCTTGGACATGTCCTCTTCACCTATTTCTGTGATGATGTCAATCTCCTTTCTTTCTGCCTGCCGTCTTTCAGTGTGTGTCCTTCCCTCCCTGGAGCCCATGAATAAACAATGACTTCACCCTCTCCTCCTCCCATTGCCTTTCCCTCTGTGACTCTGGTTTCTGTCTGTACATGGCCATGGTCTGTACATGGTGTGTGTATATATGTGTGTGTGTGTATATATATATGTGTTTCTTTGTGTGTGCTTGTGTGTATATATATATATATATATGTGTGTGTGTGAGAGTATATGTGCGCGAGTATTCAGATGTACACATGTATAAGTGTACTCTCCAAGCTCTACTCGCCCAGTTCTTGGCTGGGTCGACACTCATGCCTCCACGACTTACGATGATCGGCGTTTCTCTCGTATTTAAAATACGACAAAAACGCTTAGATCTCCCAGAAAGACTGAGAGGATCCTAAATTTAGAAAACGTAGACTTTTGTATGGCTCTCAGAGATACTGTGACAAAGCGTGAATGTGATAATACTTTTTCGGATTCTTTTAACCTTCTCAAAATAACCCAACAAAGTCAGTGCGTCATCGAGGAATATCTGTATTATTTCCATTGTGGCCCTTCAATCTTGCCTCCTCCCCCCTCAGGATACGACCCACAGTCGATTAACACCCAGGAAGCTACTTTCTATTAGGTGTACAGGGACGAAAGGTGTAAGAAAACATTCCCAACGTTTCCACCCTTGCCAGGGATCAAACCACAGACATTCAGTGTCTGAGGCGAGTGCTCTGTCAACTGAGCCAAATGATTTTACAGACAAATAAATTTGTCCAATGATTTTGAAATCACATAGATGTTATTTGTTTTTTATATGACAATCTACAAATTGTTTGGTAAGCAAAATCTATTTTTTTTATTGATTTTGGGAATACAACAATTTTATGGCATACATACGTATACTGTACAATGTGTAGAGTAGCTATAGTTGCAACACGAACGACACACACAACGTGTGTGTGTGTGTATACTATATATATATATATATATATATATATATATATAGTATATATATATATATATATATATATATATATATATATATATATATATATATATATATATATATATATATATATATATATATATATATATATATATATATATATATATATATATATATATATATATATATATATATATATATATATATATATATATATATATATATATATATATATATATATAATATATATATATAGTATATATATATATATATATATATATATATATATATATATATATATATATATATATATATATATATATATATATATATATATATATATATATATATATATATATATATATATATATATATATATATATATATATATATATATATATATATATATATATATATATATATATATATATATATATATATATAATATATATATATATATATATATATATATATATATAATATATATATATATATATATATATATATATATATATATTATAGTAATATATATAATATATATATATATATATATATATATATATATATATATATATATATATATATATATATATATAATATATATATATATATATATATATATATATATATATATATATATATATATATATATATATATATATATATATATATATATATATATATATATGTCGTGCCGATTAGGTAAAACTTGCGATTTTGGCTTAAATAGCAACGCTCACCTTGCATTATAAGACAAGTGAAAATTTGTGTATGCAATAATTTCGCCAAAATCATTCTGAACATAACGAAAAATATATTTCATTGTGTTTGTTTATTGTTAAATTAATGTTAACGTATCTAAAATATATTTAGTTGGGTTAGGCTAAATTAAATTGCGCTTGTTGTAATAAGGTTAGGTAGGTTTTCAAAGTTTCTCTTCGTACAAAATTATAAATTTTTACATTAACATAAATTAAAAAATATATCTTTAAACGTATAAGAGAAAATTTTAGAAGACTTAATTTTAGATGAGTTTTACCTAATCGGCACGACATATATATATATATATATATTTTTTTTTTATTAACACATTGGCCGATTCCCACCAAAGCAGGGTGGCCCGAAAAGAAAAACTTTCATCATCATTCACTCCATCACTGTCTTGCCAGAAGGGTGCTTTACACTACAGTTATAAAACTGCAACATTAACACCCTCCTTCAGGTGCCGGCACTGTACTTCCCATCTCCAGAACTCAAGTCCGGCCTGCCGGTTTCCTGAATCCTTCATAAATGTTACTTTGCTCACACTCCAACAGCACGTCAAGTATTAAAAACCATATGCCTCCATTCACTCCTATCAAATACGCTCACACATGCTTGCTGGAAGTCCAAGCCCTCGCACACAAAACTTCCTTTACCCCCTCCCTCCAACCTTTCCTAGGCCGACCCTACCCCGCCTTCCCTCCACTACAGTTTATACACTCTCGAAGTCACTCTGTCTCGTTCCATTCTCTCTACATGTCCAAACCACCTCAACAACCCCTCCTCAGCTCTCTGGACAATCGTTTTGGTAATCCGCACCTCCTCCTAATTTCCAAACTCCGAATTCTCTGCATTATATTCACACCACACATTGACCTCAGACATGACATCTCCACTGCCTCCAGCCTTCTCCTCGTTGCAACATTCATCACCCATGCTTCACACCCATATAAGAGCGTTGGTATAACTATACTCTCATACATTCCCTCTTTACTTCCATGGACAAGGTTCTTTGTCTCCACAGACTCCGAAGTGCTCCACTCACCCTTTTCCCTCATCAATTCTATGAGTCACCTCATCCTTCATAGACCCATCCGCCGACATGTCCACTCCCAAATATCTGAATACATTCACCTCCTCCATACTCTCTCCCCCCAATCTGATATCCAATCTTTTGTCACCTATTCTTTTTGTTATCCTCATCACCTTACTCTTTCCTATATTCACTTTCAATTTTCTTCTTTTACACACCCTACCAAATTCATCCACCAACCTCTGCAACTTCTCTTCAGAATCTCCCAAAGCACAGTGTCATCAGCAAAAAGCAACTGTGACAACTCCCACTTTGTATTTGCTTCTTTATCTTTTAGCCCAACACCTCTTGCCAAGACCCTCGCATTCACTTCTCTTACAACCCCATCTATAAATATATTGAACAACCACGGTGACATCACACATCCTTGTCTAAGGCCCACTTTTACTGGGAAATAGTCCCTTCCCTCCTACACACTCTAACCTGAGCCTCACTATCCTCATAAAAACTCTTCACTGCTTTCAGTAACCTTCCTCCTATTCCATACACCTGCAACATCTGCCACATTGCCCCCTATCTACCCTATCATACGCCTTTTCCAAATCCATAAATGCCACAAAAATCTTTACCCTTATCCAAATACTGTTCACCTATATGTTTCACTGTAAACACTTGGTCTACACACCCCTACCTTTCCTAAAGCCCCTTTGTTCATCTGCTATCCTGCTTTCTGTTTTACTCTTAATTCTTTCAATAATAACTCTACCATACACTTTACCAGGTACACTCAACAGACTTATTCCCCTATAATTTTTGCACTCTCTTTTGTCCCCTTTGCCTTTATACAAAGGAACAATACACGCTCTCTGCCAATCCCTAGGTACCTTACCCTCTTCCATACATTTATTAAATAATAGCACCAACCACTCCAAAATTATATCCCCACCTGCTTTTAACATTTCTATCTTTATCCCATCAATCCCAGCTGCCTTACCCCCTTTCATTCTACCCACTGCCTCACGAACTTCCCCTACACCCACAACTGGCTCTTCCACACTCCTACAAGATGTTATTCCTCCTTGCCCTACACACGAAATCACAGCTTCCCTGTCTTCATCAACATTTAACAAATCCTCAAAATATTCTCTCCATCTTCCCGATACCTCTAACTCTCCATTTAATAACTCTCCTCTCCTATTTTTAACTGTCAAAATCCATTTGTTCTCTAGGCTTCCTCAACTTGTATATATATATATATATATATATATATGTATATATATATATATATATACATGTAATGGGGAGGTACCACCTCGGGAACTGTGCTGGGGACCCTCATCCTGAGAGAAATGAAAAAACTTACTTCAGGGAAAACTCAAGGTTCTCCCCGGAGCTGTTTGAATATTGTCTTCTCCTACCACCCCCTATATTCTATATTCTAAGAAGACTTTACTTAAAGACAATGCATTGACATAAATACAATAGGGAGTAGAACATAGATAACAACTCATAGCAATATCTCGAATACTTCGTCCAGCTCCCCGGCGGTAGGCCACGTGCCCAGAATGTTGCAGGCATTTCCTCTCTGGATCGTAACACTGAGGAGTCTCTGAAAGATTAAGCTGGCCGCTCTGTGATCCTTGCTTTTTGTAATGAGTTTTTTGCCCAGCTCTTTGAGGAACTTTAGAGCACACTTGCCCCATGCTTCAAGGGTCTCCGACCCTACTGGGATGAAGTTATAGCAAGGGGAAAGGCCTTCATATTTACGGGTCTTCTGGGTCTCCCTGTAGCTGGCGGCTCCACCCTCTTCAGCTTCAGAGTATGGCAAGTAGGTGTCTCCCAATGTGGCGACACCGGTGTAGTCCCAGGCAATCTGCTTACCATCCTTCCAGGGTAACATAGTGGCTCCATCAGGACGCTTTTGACTTCCATCAGACCTCTGCACTTGGGGTTCCCGTTGAGCTGGGCAACGGGCTGTGGCGAGGCTTCTCTTTATGTCGTTGACTTCCTCATGTCTAGCATACTTTCATTCTGATGTGTGACACACGAGACCATGAAGTCCGAATTGATCAGCCGTCGCCCTGCCGCAAATACACCTATGTTCGGTGAGTATGGGGGCGGCTAGGCGAAGAGCAACACCCATCCGAATGGCCTGTGGGTCGATTCGAGTGCCCAGAGAGGAATTGGGAACAGCTAAAAGGAAATCTCCTAAATGTGGTGCTTTCACCGCTAAGAGACAAGCTTTGTCCTTTCCTGAAGCGTTGGTGAGCACTTGTGTTGGCGATTTTTTCCATGGTCGGTTTGTCCCATTGGGACTGTTTCTGCTCTTTGGGAGGAGCTGGTCTACTGGAGGAGTCTGCAAGGGTGTCCCACCGCATGGCTGCTTCAATGAACCTGGGGTCTTGAGCTCCTACCGCACCTCTTAAGCATTCGGGGACAATCTCCTTGACTAGTCCACTGGAAGCAAAACACGAAGACAGAAATGCAGGTAAAGCTACCTGCGTTGCCTTGCGCACCCCTATACCTCCCAGTCGCACTGGGAGAGTTGCCTGATCCCATTGCTGATCTCCCAGTGACAGATTCAGTGCCTTCTCAAAGACTGATCTCAGGAGTAAGTCATATTCGTTGAGTGTTGGGTTGTCAAAAGAGGGTGCACACCTCAGGAAGCGAGTCTTGGCAGAGTAAGACACCTTGTGAGGAGATACAGGGCATCATGGGCATCAAGATTTCTTATTCTCTCCTCCATTATCTTCAGGTCATTCAGTTTGTCCTTGAGGACCGTGTCGATGGTCTGATGACCCATCCCAAGAGGGTACTCTTGGATGGAGTGGTAGTAGAGACTTCAGGGAGGATTGTTTGCACGGCTCTGATTATTTCCTGGTTCGTTGTGATGATTTCACACTTGGAGGGACTGAGGATGAGTCCCAAGGCTTCTCCCTGTGTCATCACCAATTGTAGGTCATCTAGCAAGGACTCTTCAGTACCTGCCAGAGTGCCATCTTCCAGGTGCCAGATGTTGAGCTCGCTGCGCAGGCTGGAAGTTAGTTCTCTTACTGCCAAGCAGAAGAGAAGTGAAGCGAGTGGGTCACCCTGCTGAACACCCTCTGATGAGGGAATTTCATATTCACCTAACAAAATAATTGCGGGTTTGCTGAAGCCAGCTGAAATGAAGGGAAAAAGACTGGGGAACCGATCCCGGACGGCTGGCAAGACCACATCTCTCTTCAACATATTAAAAGCATTTCTAAAGTCTGGTTTGACTACGGCCTTGTCTTCTGATAGGTCCCTGATGTAGGCCCTTGCTGCATGAGCTGCCGTTTCACTGCCTTGAGAAACTCCAAAGCTCAGTTGCTGAGGCTGGAGTAAACTGGCAGCTTCTAGGTGAATGTTTCTTACTGCTGCTTTAGCAACGAGACGGCGAAGTGTTAAAAACAGTAATGGGTTTGAATCCCCCATCCTTCTTCAAAGCGCATAATGAGGCTCCAAAAAAAAAAGGATTAATTTCTTCTGGAATCCGCCCAGCCAGACACATGTTAACGAAGGTTAACTCGGAGAGAAGAATTGACGCAGATGTGCCGAGTACTGGATTTGCCATCGTGTTCAGCAAGGAGAGCATTGCTATTTAAGCCAAAATAGCAAGTTTTACCTATTTGGCACGACATGTATATATTTGTTAGTAAAACGCTGCAAAATCAAATTTCAGCATTACTCAATTATTAAATTTCATTTAAGTTAAATAATACAAAGTAAATTTAGTCAAATCTAATATAGGTTTCATATGTTAAAGTTAAATTACGGTACTTTCTGTATAAAATTAAATATCTGTATACCATGTTACTCTACAAAAAACCCCAGCCATCAATTTAAAAAACAATGGTGGTAGGAAAAAAAGTTCTTGTGTTAGGAAGGAAATAGTATTTTTCCCTGCAGTTGTTTGTTCTCCTGGGCTGAGCGTCCACAACCAGCACCAGCGGAGGCATCTTTGTTCTCCTGGGCTGTGCGTCCACAACCAGCACCAGCGGCGGCATCTTTGTTCTCCTGGGCTGTGCGTCCACAACCAGCACCAGTGGCGCCATCTTTGTTCTCCTGGGCTGTGCGTCCACAACCAGCACCAGTGGCGCCATCTTTGTTCTCCTGGGCTGAGCGTCCAGAACCAGCACCAGCGGCGGCAGCTTTGTTCTCCTGGGCTGTGCGTCCACAACCAGTACCAGCGGCGGCATCTTTGTTCTCCTGGGCTGAGCGTCCACAACCAGTACCAGCGGCGGCATCTTTGTTCTCCTGGGCTGTGCGTCCACAACCAGCATCAGCGGCGGCATCTTTGTTCTCCTGGGCTGTGCGTCCACAACCAGCATCAGTGGCGGCATCTTTGTTCTCCTGGGCTGTGCGTCCACAACCAGTACCAGCGGCGGCATCTTTGTTCTCCTGGGTTGTGCGTCCACATCCAGTACCAGTGTCGGCATCTTTGTTCTCCTGGGCTGTGCGTCCACAACCAGTACCAGTATCGGCATCTTTGTTCTCCTGGGCTGTGCGTCCACAACCAGTACCAGCGGCGGCATCTTTGTTCTCCTGGGCTGTGCGTCCACAACCAGCATCAGTGGCGGCATCTTTGTTCTCCTGGGCTGAGCGTCCACAACCAGTACCAGCGGCGGCATCTTTGTTCTCCTGGGTTGTGCGTCCACATCCAGTACCAGTGTCGGTATCTTTGTTCTCCTGGGCTGTGCGTCCACAACCAGTACCAGTGTCGGCATCTTTGTTCTCCTGGGCTGTGCATCCACAACCAGCACCAGCGGCGGCATCTTTGTTCTCCTGGGCTGTGCGTCCACAACCAGTACCAGCGGCGGCATCTTTGTTCTCCTGGGCTGTGCGTCCACAACCAGCACCAGCGGCGGCATCTTTGTTCTCCTGGGCTGTGCGTCCACAACCAGTACCAGCGGCGGCATCTTTGTTCTCCTGGGCTGTGCGTCCACAACCAGTACCAGCGGCGGCATCTTTGTTCTCCTGGGCTGTTCGTCCACAACCAACACCAGCGGCGGCATCTTTGTTCTCCTGGGCTGTGCGTCCACAACCAGCATCAGCGGCGGCATCTTTGTTCTCCTGGGCTGTGGGTCCACAACCAGCACCAGCGGCGGCATCTTTGTTCTCCTGGGCTGTGCGTCCACAACCAGCATCAGCGGCGGCATCTTTGTTCTCCTGGGCTGTGCGTCCACAACCAGACCACGGCGGCATCTTTGTTCTCCTGGGCTGTGCGTCCACAACCAGCATCAGCGGCGGCATCTTTGTTCTCCTGGGCTGTGCGTCCACAACCAGTACCATCGGCGGCATCTTTGTTCTCCTGGGCTGTGCGTCCACAACCAGCATCAGCGGCGGCATCTTTGTTCTCCTGGGCTGTGCGTCCACAACCAGTACCATCGGCGGCATCTTTGTTCTCCTGGGCTGTTCGTCCACAACCAGTACCAGGGCGGCATCTTTGTTCTCCTGGGCTGTGCGTCCACAACCAGCACCACGGCGGCATCTTTGTTCTCCTGGGCTGTCGTCCACACCAGTACCAGTGTCGGCATCTTTGTTCTCCTGGGCTGTGCGTCCACAACCAGCACCAGCGCGGCATCTTTGTTCTCCTGGGCTGTCGTCCACACCAGCACCAGGCGGCATCTTTGTTCTCCTGGGCTGTGCGTCCACAACCAGCACCAGCGGCGATCTTTGTTCTCCTGGGCTGTGCGTCCACAACCAGCATCAGCGGCGGCATCTTTGTTCTCCTGGGCTGTGCGTCCACAACCAGCACCAGCGGCGGATCTTTGTTCTCCTGGGCTGTGCGTCCACAACAGACAGCGGCGGCATCTTTGTTCTCCTGGGCTGTGCGTCCACAACCACACCAGCGCGGCATCTTTGTTCTCCTGGGCTGTGCGTCCACACAGACCAGCGGCATCTTTGTTCTCCTGGGCTGTCGTCCCAACCACACCAGGGGGCATCTTTGTTCTCCTGGGCTGTGCGTCCACACCAGACCAGGGCGGCATCTTTGTTCTCTGGCTGTCGTCCACAACCACACCAGGGCGGCATCTTTGTTCTCTGGGCGTCGTCACACCAGTACCAGTGGCGGCATCTTTGTTCTCTGGGCTGTCGTCAAACCAACCAGCGGCGATCTTTGTTCTCCTGGGCTGTGCGTCCACAACCAGACCAGGGCGGCATCTTGTTCTCCTGGCTGGCGTCCACAACCAGACCAGCGGCGCATCTGTTCTCCTGGGCTGCGTCCCAACCAGCAAGGGCGGATCTTTGTTCTCCTGGCGTGCGTCCACAACCAGCACCAGCATCTGTTCTCCTGGGCTGTGCGTCACAACAGCACAGGGCGGCATCTTGTTCTCCTGGGCTGTGCGTCCACACCAGCACCGCATCTTTGTTCTCCTGGGCTGTGCGTCCCAACCAGCACCAGCGGCGGCATCTTTGTTCTCCTGGGCTGTGCGTCCACAACCAGACCACGGCGGCATCTTTGTTCTCCTGGGCTGTGCGTCCACAACCAGCACCGGCGGCGGCATCTTTGTTCTCCTGGGCTGTGCGTCCACAACCAGACCACGGCGGCATCTTTGTTCTCCTGGGCTGTGCGTCCACAACCAGCACAGCGGCGGCATCTTTGTTCTCCTGGGCTGTGCGTCCACAACCAGCACAGCGGCGGCATCTTTGTTCTCCTGGGCTGTGCGTCCACAACCAGCACCAGCGGCGGCATCTTTGTTCTCCTGGGCTGTGCGTCCACAACCAGCCAGCGGGGCATCTTTGTTCTCCTGGGCTGTGCGTCCACAACCAGCATCAGCGGCGGCATCTTTGTTCTCCTGGGCTGTGCGTCCACAACCAGCACCAGCGGGGCATCTTTGTTCTCCTGGGCTGTGCGTCCACAACCAGCACCAGCGGCGGCATCTTTGTTCTCCTGGGCTGTGCGTCCACAACCAGCCAGCGGCGGCATCTTTGTTCTCCTGGGCTGTGCGTCCACAACCAGCACCAGGGCGGCATCTTTGTTCTCCTGGGCTGTGCGTCCACAACCAGCACAGCGGGGCATCTTTGTTCTCCTGGGCTGTGCGTCCACAACCAGCACCAGCGGCGGCATCTTTGTTCTCCTGGGCTGTGCGTCCACAACCAGCACCAGCGGCGGCATCTTTGTTCTCCTGGGCTGTGCGTCCACAACCAGCATCAGCGGCGGCATCTTTGTTCTCCTGGGCTGTGCGTCCACAACCAGCACCAGTGGCGGCATCTTTGTTCTCCTGGGCTGTGCGTCCACAACCAGTACCAGTGGCGGCATCTTTGTTCTCCTGGGCTGTGCGTCCACAACCAGCACCAGCGGCGGCATCTTTGTTCTCCTGGGCTGTGCGTCCACAACCAGCACCAGTGGCGGCATCTTTGTTCTCCTGGGCTGTGCGTCCACAACCAGCACCAGCGGCGGCATCTTTGTTCTCCTGGGCTGTGCGTCCACAACCAGCACCAGCGGCGGCATCTTTGTTCTCCTGGGCTGAGCGTCCACAACCAGCACCAGTGGCGCCATCTTTGTTCTCCTGGGCTGTGCGTCCACAACCAGCACCAGCGGCGGCATCTTTGTTCTCCTGGGCTGAGCGTCCACAACCAGCACCAGCGGCGGCATCTTTGTTCTCCTGGGCTGTGCGTCCACAACCAGCACCAGCGGCGGCATCTTTGTTCTCCTGGGCTGAGCGTCCACAACCAGCACCAGTGGCGCCATCTTTGTTCTCCTGGGCTGTGCGTCCACAACCAGCACCAGCGGCGGCATCTTTGTTCTCCTGGGCTGAGCGTCCACAACCAGCACCAGTGGCGCCATCTTTGTTCTCCTGGGCTGAGCGTCCACAACCAGCACCAGTGGCGCCATCTTTGTTCTCCTGGGCAGTGCATCCACAACCAGCACCAGTGGCGGCATCTTTGTTCTCCTGGGCAGTGCATCCACAACCAGCACCAGCGGCGGCATCTTTTCTGTCAATGTTTCTTTGATTGATTTTTCTTAAAAAAACCCCACAAGAAACGCGCACCGCACCTATTCAACGCATTCACACATCACAAAGGATCTGCGTGCACATTTAAACGCTTCCTAGAGTTGCAGGCGTGTTGCGACCATTTTTTTTTCTCCTGTGTGGTAATATATACATTATTATAGGTTTATATAATCTAACAGCCTAACCTCAATTAACCTAATATAACCTAACTAAACAAAGGAAATTGCATGCGTTAAGAAACTGACTTTGCAAATCGAGTTTGAAAATATTCGTTGAAAATTGTGTTCTCAGTTGGCCAATTAGAGTTGCTTGCATCAGAGAGTGAGACGGACTAATATATATGGTCAGTAAGAGAAAAACTTTCTTTGATCTCTCAGCGGGATCTCTCCAAATATTTAATGACCTTAATTGGGCGAGTCTCTGAGTGACACCAAACACATCTACTGACATCAAGTAGCTTCAGATGATGTCAAAACTTATCAAGTGACGAGAAGCTGCCTCAGTTATGCCCTGTGACATCAAGAAACATCGTATGACACTAAAATTCAGTGCGATGTAGATTTAGGTTAGGTAATGTTAGGTTAGGTAAGGTTCGCACAAGAATGGTGTACAATACCAACAAGATGAAAAATTAGACACATGTGCAACATCTGGGTATCTTTATTGTAGATGTTTGTCAGGAAACATAAGTGTTTCCTGACGCGGGGGTCTTAGTCATATGACGAGCCACAGCTGGAACTTTTGCTCATCTGACCGAGCCTTCCACTGGCTTACCGGTCCACCCCTTTAAAAATTATGATTAGGACTCTTATTCCTTCTTTGTGATACTGATATGCCAAGTAATCCCTGGCAAAAGACGTTGCAATACAAGAGACGTTAAAATACATACCAAGTACAATAATATAACTGACGTCAAAGAAACAACAGACGTCAGAACACGCACAATATCTGACTTCAGAATACATATAATAATATCAGCGATATCAAAATACACACAAAATCAGTAATGTCAAAATACATACCAGATACAGTATCACCAGTGATGTCAGAATATATGCTATAATATTAATGACTACTACTACTATTACTACTACTGCCACTACTACTACTGGCACTACTACTATTACTACTACTGCCACTATTGCTATTACTAACACTACTACTACCACTATCACTACTACTACTACCAATACTATTACTGCCACTACCACTACTATTACTACCACTACTATTACTACCACTACTACTATTACATCACTACTACTACCATTACTACCACTACTTATACTCACGTGGTACCTATATGTATACTCTTGACATGCTTGTAACAGCTTGACAAAGCTCCTGGAGAGCGAAACGTTGCCACAATAAAATGTCACATTAGTTGCATCTGTGTCCATTTACCTAACATTCTGTTCTTAATTCTACCATTATTACTAATATCAATGACGCTAGAATGCAAACAGTATAAATGACGCTAGAATGCAAACAGTATCAATGACGTTAGAATGCAAACAGTATCAATGACGTTAGAATGCAAACAGTATCAATGACGTTAGAATGCAAACAGTATCAATGACGTTAGAATGCAAACAGTATCAATGACGTTAGAATACAAACAGTATCAATGACGTTAGAATGCAAACAGTATCAATGACGTTAGAATGCAAACAGTATCAATGACGTTAGAATGCAAACAGTATCAATGACGTTAGAATGCAAACAGTATCAATGACGTTAGAATGCAAACAGTATCAATGACGTTAGAATGCAAACAGTATCAATGACGTAGATGAATGGTTCAGAGAACCGACAAGTTGTTAAATTAGACACATATGCAACACTTGGGTATCTTTATTGAGGAAACGTTTCGCCACACAGTGGCTTCATCAGTCCAATACAAAGAAGAAAGTAGTAATAAAAGGAGGAGTTTGAGGTAATCAGTCCCTCGGCCTGGAGTCGATGTGTTCAGTCCCACGCAGTGGGCTTTATCGAGTCACAGACAGATCTACCTGGAAAATGAGCAACATGGAGATATATATAGGGTACAGTCAGGTGGAGAATGCTGGGTCAGGTGGAGAAAGCTGCATGTGACAGTCTTAAAAGTAGTGTGATAGTTAAAAACATTGTGTGACTTAAAGGACCTGCAGTGTACCATTCTTGAGTTCTAGGTGGGATAGCGTTGAAGAAGTTTCTTGGCAATAGGTTCAGCTATGTTGTAGAAGCCTTTGTTCTGGTTGAAGTTGTTGGATATACAGATATACGTTGGATATACGTTGGCGAAACATCCAGAGACCTACAAACACGCATTTCAGAACACCAGTACGCAGGCAGATCTGACGACTCAAGAAATGCCTGTGTTCAACACCGAAATTTACACAACCATTTAATCAACTACAGAAACGCAAGACTCATCGCCAGAGAAGACAACACGCAATACCGAAGAATCCTAGAATCATCACTCATCTGTATATCCAACAACTTCAACCAGAACAACGGCTTCTACAACATAGCTGAACCTATTGCCAAGAAACTTCTTCAACGCTATCCCACCTAGAACTCAAGAATGGTACACTGCAGGTCCTTTAAGTCACACAATGTTTTTAACTATCACACTACTTTTAAGACCGTCACATGCAGCTTTCTCCACCTGACCCAGCATTCTCCACCTGACTGTACCCTATATCTCCATGTTGCTCATTTTCCAGGTAGATCTGTCTGTGACTCAATAAAGCCCACTGCGTGGGCGAAACGTTGTCAATAAAGGATCACATTATACTGCTTATGTGTTTATTCTTCCAGAGCCTTGCCATAGAGAAATGAACTGTCTGATCAAAGATAATTTGTTAATTGTGGTATTAAGAGATACATCCATATACCTGTTTTGTCCCTCTTTTTAAAGTTATTAGTTCCCTCTTGGTAAGTCCATTGAAAACTACATTGCCATACTTAAGATTTTTTTTATTTACTGTGACACAAAATATACTGCAATATCAGAAAGAAAATTATCTCTGCAATCCAAAATAGCAAAACAGACTTTCTTAGAAGTTGCGAAGTTAGATACATGATCGTCCAAAAACTTAGATTATGAATCTAGTTACTGAAAGTGTTTATTCTCAAGAGGATCATCATAGTGTGCGTGAGCTAGGTCAAGGTTTCCTTGTGCATGGACAAAACAGTACTGGAGAATGCACTTTCTAAAAATCCTTAAAACAGATGTGACAGTTCTTAGTCACTTCAGTAATGTCGGTGTGTAAGACAACAAATGTTAGTCCGCTCATCTGCTCTTTTAACAATAACACCATTATGACCAACATATAAATGCTCTAATACTCCTCACCTTAATTCACCAGAGATTACAACTCCATTTCTGTATAAAATTAGATAGATCAGACTTAACAAAAGCATACTCAATGCTAAATTTTTACGACACCAGCCAAATTTGAGACTTTTAAACAACTGTGTCAATAGAGCATCTTTACTAGTCACATGTATGATGGTTTAAAATGAAATGTCATTACAATCCAATGATTCAATCAGCTAAACGTACCCTACAACTGTAACCGAATTCAGATAATCTTTAATAGGCAATTTACTTTAAGTCTATGCAATTACATTTTCCTTGCCTGGTTTGGAAATTATGTCATTGTCAAACTGAGTTAATAATAAAGACCATTGGTGAATCCTGACATCTGCACTGTGTGGAATATGTTTAACTAATAGCTTACTATATATACCAGCAGCAAACTTTCTTCCCAGCAAAAAAAAAAAAAAAAAAAAAACTCAACTCCTTCACAAATACCAAAGCTAAACATTCTTTGTCCGGTTTTGAAAAATTCTCTTCAGCTGAAGAGAATTAATTACCAAAATACACGGGTCACTCTTGCCCATTAAATACCTGCAGTACTCACCCAATATCTACAGGCAAACCATCAACTTCTATTCTCAGATGGTACTTCCCAATAAAAATTATAAACAGGGTTGAGTTCAGTAATTATTCCTTCATAATCTGCACGACATTCTCTTCCACTGAAGACAATGTAACACCTAAGTATCTTTACTGATGGAGACGTTTCACCAACCAGTGGCTTTATCAATCTATCGATCTATTAAAGAGAATAAATACAGGAAACATAGACTTATCATCTGACACGTCCACTCCCAAATGTCTGAATACATTCACCTACTACATACTCTCTCCAATCTGATATCCAATCTTTCGTTACCTAAACTTTTTATCTTCATCACTTTACTCTTTCCTATATTCACTTTTAATTTCCTTCTTTTACATACTCTACCAAACTCATCCACCAACCTCTGCAACTTCTCTTCAGAATCCCCCAAAAGCACAGTGTCATCAGCAAAGAGCAACTGTAACAACTCCCACTTTGTGTTAGATTCATCTTCTAACCCCACACGTCTTGCCAACACTCCGAACATTCAATTCTCTTATATCCTCATCTATAATGAGTAACCATGGTGACATCACACATCCCTGTGTAAGGCCTACTTTTACTGGGAAATAATCTCCCTCTCGCCTACATACTCTAACCTGAGCCTCAATATCCTCGTAAAAACTCTTTAATGCTTTCAGTAACCTTCCTCCTATTCTATGCATTTGCAACATCTGCCACATTGCCCCCAATCCACCCTATCATTCGCCTTTTCCAAATCCATAAATGCCACAAAAACCTCTTTACTCTTATCTAAAAACTGTTCACCTATATGTTTCACTGTAAACACTTGGTCTACACTCCCCTACCCTTCCTAAAGCCTCCTTGTTTATCTGCAATCCTTATATATATATATATATATATATATATATATATATATATATATATATATATATATATATATATATATATATTATATATATATATATATATATATAAGGGTCGGATGCGAAAAGTGGGTCATAATAAGCGTGTATGCACCTGGAGAAGAGAGGAGTGTAGAGGAGAGAGAGAGATTTTGGGAGATGTTAAGCGAATGTATAGGAACTTTTGAACCAAATGAGAGAGTAATTGTGGTAGGGACCTAAATGCTAAAGTGGGAGAAACATGCAGAAAGGGTGTGGTAGGTAAGTTTGGGGTGCCAGGTGTAAATGATAATGGAGCTCTTTGATTGAACTTTGTATAGAAAGGGGTTTAGTTATAGGTAATACATATTTTAAGAAAAAGAGGATAAATAAGTATACAAGATATGATGTAGGGCGTAATGACAGTAGTTTGTTGGACTATGTATTGGTAGATAAAAGACTGTTGAGTAGACTTCAGGATGTACATGTTTATAGAGGGGCCACAGATATATCAGATCACTTTTTAGTTATAGCTACAGTGGGAGTAAAATGTAGATGGGATACAAGGAAAATAGAATCAGTAAGTAAGAGAGAGGTGAAGGTTTATAAACTAAAAGAGGAGGCAGTTAGGTAAGATATAAACAACTATTGGAGGATAGATGGGCTAGTGAGAGTGTAGGCAATGGGGTCGAAAATGTATGGGGTAGATTTAAAAATGTAGTGTTAGAGTGTTCAGCAGAAGTTTGTGGTTACAGGCAGTGGGTGCGGGAGGGAAGAGCGATTGGTGGAATGATGATGTAAAGAGAGTAGTAAGGGAGAAAAAGTTAGCATATGAGAGGTTTTTACAAATTAGAAGTGATGCAAGGAGGAAGAGTATATGGAGATAAAAAGAGAGTTAAAGAGTGGTGAAGCAATGTAAAAGAGAGCAGATGAGAGAGTGGGTGAGATGTTATCAGCAAATTTTGTTGAAAATAAGAAAAAGTTTTGGAATGAGATTAATAAGTTGAGGAAGCCTAGAGAACAAATGGATTTGACAGTTAAAAATAGGAGAGGAGAGTTATTAAATGGAGAGTTAGAGGTATCGGAAGATGGAAGAATATTTTGAGGAGTTGTTAAATGTTGATGAAGACAGGAAGCTGTGATTTCGTGTGTAGGGCAAGGAGGAATAACATCTTGTAGGAGTGTGGAAGAGCCAGTTGTGGGTGTATTGGAAGTTCGTGAGGCAGTGGGTAGAATGAAAGGGGTAAGGCAGCTGGGATTGATGGGATAAAGATAGAAATGTTAAAAGCAGGTGGGGATATAGTTTTGGAGTGGTTGGTGCTATTATTTAATAAATGTATGGAAGAGGGTAAGGTACCTAGGGATTGGCAGAGAGCGTGTATTGTTCTTTTGTATAAAGGCAAAGGGGACAAAAGAGAGTGCAAAATTATAGGGAATAAGTCTGCTGAGTGTACCTGGTAAAGTGTATGGTAGAGTTATTATTGAAAGAATTAAGAGTAAGACAGAAAGCAGGATAGCAGATGAACAAGGGGCTTTAGGAAAGGTAGGGGTGTGTAGACCAAGTGTTTACAGTGAAACATATAGGTGAACAGTATTTGGATAAGGGTAAAGATGTTTTTGTGGCATTTATGGATTTGGAAAAGGCGTATGATAGGGTAGATAGGGGGCAATGTGGCAGATGTTGAAGGTGTATGGAATAGGAGGAAGGTTACTGAAAGCAGTGAAGAGTTTTTATGAGGATAGTGAGGCTCAGGTTAGAGTGTGTAGGAGGGAAGGGACTATTTCCCAGTAAAAGTTGGCCTTAGACAAGGATGTGTGATGTCACCGTGGTTGTTCAATATATTTATAGATGGGGTTGTAAGAGAAGTGAATGCGAGGGTCTTGGCAAGAGGTGTTGGGCTAAAAGATAAAGAAGCAAATACAAAGTGGGAGTTGTCACAGTTGCTTTTGCTGATGACACTGTGCTTTGGGAGATTCTGAAGAGAAGTTGCAGAGGTTGGTGGATGAATTTGGTAGGGTGTGTAAAAGAAGAAAATTGAAAGTGAATATAGGAAATAGTAAGGTGATGAGGATAACAAAAAGAATAGGTGACGAAAGATTGGATATCAGATTGGAGGGAGAGAGTATGGAGGAGGTGAATGTATTCAGATATTTGGGAGTAGACATGTCGGGGATGGGTCTATGAGGGATGAGGTGAATCATAGAATTGATGAGGGGAAAAGGGTGAGTGGAGCACTTCGAGTCTGTGGAGACAAAGAACCTTGTCCATGGAAGTAAAGAGGGAATGTATGAGAGTATAGTTATACCAACGCTCTTATATGGGTGTGAAGCATGGTGATGAATGTTGCAACGAGGAGAAGGCTGGAGGCAGTGGAGATGTCATGTCTGAGGTCAAGTGTGGTGTGAATATAATGCAGAGAATTCGGAGTTTGGAAATTAGGAGGAGGTGCGGGATTACCAAAACGATTGTTCAGAGAGCTGAAGAGGGGTTGTTGAGGTGGTTTGGACATGTAGAGAGAATGGAACGAGACAGAGTGACTTCGAGTGTATAAATCTGTAGTGAGGGAAGGCGGGGTAGGGGTCAGCCTGGAAGGTTGGAGGAGGTAAAGGAAGTTTTGTGTGCAGGGCTTGGACTTCAGCAAGCATGTGTGAGCGTGTTTGATAGAGTGAATGGAGGCATATGGTTTTAATACTTGACGTGCTGTTGGAGTGTGAGCAAGTAACATTTATGAAGGGATTCAGGAAACTGGCAGGCCGGACTTGAGTTCTGGAGATGGGAAGCAGTGCGGCACTCTGAAGGAGGGGTGTTAATGTTGCAGTTTATAACTGTAGTGTAAAGCACCCTTCTGGCAAGACAGGATGGAGTGAATGATGATGAAGTTTTTCTTTTCGGGCCACCCTGCCTTGGTGGAATCGGCCGATGTGTTAATAAAAATAAAAAAATATATATATATATCTGGTCAATTAGCAAGAACTCGTTTAAAATTAAATAATTTCTAAAATTTTCTCTTATACGTTTAAAGATATTTTTTTCCATTTATGTTAATGTAAAAATTAATAATTTTGTACCAAAAGAACCTTAGAAATCTTACCTAACCTTGTTATAACAAGCGCAATTTAATTTAGCCTATTCCAACTAAATATATTTTAGGTAAGTTTACAATAATTTAATAATAAACAAACACAATGAAATACATATTTTTTACGTTAAGTTCAGAATGATTTTTGCGAAACTATTGCATAATCAAATTTTCGCTTGCCTTAATCGGCAAGAAGTGCGTTATTATTTAAGCCAAAATCGCAAGTTTTACCTATTCGGTACGACACATATATATATGAGGTACGTTTATTGTCTTCTCTGAGGATGAGGGTCCCCAGTAAAGTTCTAGAGGAGTATATATTTATTTTTTATTTTATTTATTAACACATCGGCCGATTCTCACCAAGTCAGGGTGGCCCGAAAAAGTAAAACTTTCATCATCATTCACTCCATCACTGTCTTGCCAGAGGGGTGCTTTACAGTTATAAAACTGCAACATTAACACCCCTCCTTCAGAGTGCAGACACTGTACTTCCCATCTCCAGGACTCAAGTCCGGCCTGCCGGTTTCCCTGAATCCCTTCATAAATGTTAATTTGCTCACACTACAACAGCACTTCAAGTATTAAAAACCATTTGTCTCCATTCACTCCTATCAAATACGCTCACACATGCTTGCTGGAAGTCCAAGCCCCTCGCACACAAAACCTCCTTTACCCCCTCCCTCCAACCTTTCCTAGGCCTACCCCTACCCCGCCTTCCCTCCACTGCAGATTTATACACTCTCGAAGTGGTATTGATCAATAACAACACTGCACTAGCCAAGGACTCGAACCCATGTTGCACTGGCCCGCCTCATGGTGAGCCAGAACATTCACACATTTGAATGAAAAATTCCTCAGAATTCTCTAGCTATTTATGTGGGGGCTCTATGCATTTTTTGCTAAAGCCCAGTAATTTTATTTCTGACCCTGGCTATTTCTGTTCGGCGCTGGTTATTCCATTGGAGACGAAGATAATATGTTGATGGAGTAGTCTGGCACTGTTCCTGGAACTAACGTGCCGAGCAAACACGGATGGATGATTTCCAGGTGGAATGGGATCTTTGCATGCCAGAATAACGTCAGCAAATGTTTTGTAATTTTTTTTGTTCACAGTGTACAGCATTATCTGTCACTCCTGTTGGTATATATAGCTTGTGGAAGTGGCAGTTAAAATACCTATAGTTGTGTTGAGAGAAGAAGGTTGTGGGGAGGAAGGTTAAAATGTTGACACAGCATGAATCTGCAAGTTTAAATAACTGGTACGCTGGTCTGCTCCTCTCCTCCTCCTCGACACTAGATATTATAAGAAATTAAAGCCGTTATTTTCCGTCAATTCTTATTCTTTTCCCCCACCCCTCCTCCTCTCCCACCTCATTATTCCTCTTCACAATTCATCTTCTATTCCCACTGCCATTTTTCCTCCTTTTTCTTCCTGGTCTGCATTTATAGTTTACAAAGTAAATACTGCTACGCTGGAGCTACTCTTGTATAGCATTACCGCCCATTACGCAAAGATATTCACTAGTATGGAAAATGTTGAAAGGCATTGAAATATACAGTTAACTTCTCTAAGAATAAGAAACAATTTAGTTGACCTTTCATCACTACTACTGTTGTGACTTTGACAGTAGAAGAGTTGAATAGACTGTGGTTGTTGTGGTAGTAATGAAGGTGGTTGTAGTGGTAGTAATGAAGGTGGTTGTAGTGGTAGTAATGAAGGTGGTTGTAGTGGTAGTAATGAAGGTGGTTGTAGTGGTAGTAATGAAGGTGGTTGTAGTGGTGGTAATGAAAGTTGTTGTAGTGGTGGTAATGAAGGTGGTTGTAGTGGTAGTAATGAAGGTGGTTGTAGTGGTAGTAATGAAGGTGGTTGTAGTGGTAGTAATGAAGGTGGTTGTAGTGGTAGTAATGAAGGTGGTTGTAGTGGTAGTAATGAAAGTGGTTGTAGTGGTGGTAATGAAGGTGGTTGTAGTGGTGGTAATGAAGATGGTTGTAGTGGTGGTAATGAAGATGGTTGTAGTGGTGGTAATGAAGGTGTTGTAGTGGTAGTAATGAAGATGGTTGTAGTGGTAGTAATGAAGTGGTTGTGTGGTAGTAATGAAGTGGTTGTGAGTGGTAGTAATGAAGTGGTTGTAGTGGTAGTAATGAAGGTGGTTGTAGTGGTAGTAATGAAGTGGTTGTAGTGGTAGAAATGAAGTGGTTGTAGTGGTGTAATGAAGGTGGTTGTAGTGGAAGTAATGAAGGTGGTTGTAGTGGTGGTAGTGAAGGTGGTTGTAGTGGTAGTAATGAAGGTGTTGTAGTGGTAGTAATAAGATGGTTGTAGTGGTAGTAATGAAGATGGTTGTAGTGGTAGTAATGAAGATGGTTGTAGTGGTAGTAATGAAGATGGTTGTAGTGGTAGTAATGAAGATGGTTGTAGTGGTAGTAATGAAGATGGTTGTAGTGGTGGTAATGAAGGTGTTGTAGTGGTGGTAATGAAGGTGTTGTAGTGGTGGTAATGAAGGTGTTGTAGTGGTAGTAATGAAGATGGTTGTAGTGGTGGTAATGAAAGTTGTATGGTGGGTAATGAAGATGGTTGTAGTGGTGGTAATGAAGATGGTTGTAGTGGTAGTAATGAAGATGGTTGTAGTGGTAGTAATGAAGATGGTTGTAGTGGTAGTAATGAAGATGGTTGTAGTGGTAGTAATGAAGATGGTTGTAGTGGTAGTAATGAAGATGGTTGTAGTGGTAGTAATGAAGATGGTTGTAGTGGTAGTAATGAAGATGGTTGTAGTGGTAGTAATGAAGATGGTTGTAGTGGTGGTAATAAAGATGGTTATAGTGGTAGTAATGAAGGTGGTTGTAGTGGTGGTAATGAAGGTGTTGTAGTGGTAGTAATGAAGATGGTTGTAGTGGTGGTAATGAAGATGGTTGTAGTGGTAGTAATGAAGATGGTTGTAGTGGTGGTAATGAAGATGTTGTAGTGGTAGTAATGAAGATGGTTGTAGTGGTAGTAATGAAGATGGTTGTAGTGGTAGTAATGAAGATGGTTGTAGTGGTGGTAATGAAGATGGTTGTAGTGGTGGTAATGAACAACGTTTCAGTCCGACTGGGAAAACTATTTAGTGGTCCAAAAGTCGTCATAAGTTTCAGTCTCCTTCTTGCTAGTTATTTGTGTGTTGTTGCTAACACGTTAATGTGGGGGTTTTAATGTTCTTCCCTTCATAGATGTTGCCTTGCTCACACGCCAACAGCACGTCAAATCATAAAAACACTAGCCTTCACTCACTCTTATCTAACACTCCGGTGGCTAAAAGCTCTCGCTTCACACGGCGAGGGTCTGGGTTCGATTACCAGTCAGGGTACAAACATTGGGCGTGTCTCTTTACACCTGTTGTCTATGTTCACCCATCAGTAAAATGGGTACCTGGGTGTTAGTCGACTGGTATGGGTCGCATCCTGGGACAAAACTGACCTAATTTGACCGAAATGATCTGCATAACAAGGGCTTTCTATATAGTAGTATGTCATTGATGTCAGCTAGGCCTCTATACCATGTACATGTAGTAAATAATTATTACTATTATTATTATTATTATTATTATATTATTATTATTATCTCAGATTTTTACGCCCTCCTACTCATAATATTTTTCTTCATCCTCTCAATGACCAGACAACCTCAGCAGCCTCTCTTTAGCCCTCTGAATATTTTGGGTAACTCCACACTTCTTCCTCATCTCCAAACTCCTAATTATCTGCATAATATTTACACCACTCATTGCCCTCAAACACGACGTCTACACTGCCTCCAGGCTCCTCCTCGCTGCAGCATTCAAAACCTATGCTTCATACTTTGGTGAACTTCCCTCTTCCCCTCAATGAATAAACTTGTTAGCCCCCCAGAATAACCCAATAAAGTCAGTGCATCATCGGGGACTGACTGATTTTCATTAGGGTCCTTTAATATTGTTCCCCAAAATGCCACCCATTTGCTAGGTGAACACAGGCAGCAAGTGTGAGGAAACGTGCTCAACATTTTCACCCGTTCCGGGGCTCGAACCTTGGACACAGTATGGGAGCTGAGTACGCTATCAACCGAGCCTCAGATGTGAATACCTGGTCTAGTTTCCTGCTCTCTCACTTGTGTCCTAGACATGTTGGCATCACTTTACCTCTCTACGAATCAATGTCCGTCTGTCTCCCTGTCCGCCACTGTCCCGCCCCTTCTCCCTTCCCCTTCTTCATTTCCAATTACCCCGTCCATCTGCCTCTATCTCCATCTTTCCTCCTCTCTTCCACATGTCCTCGTCCCCATTCTCATAACCCTCTTCCCTGTAATCATACTCAACCCGCCTTTCCCCGTCTCTTCCTTTCCCGTTTCCTCGTCCCATTCCATTTCCTCTTCCTTCACATTCCCATTCCCGTTCTTTTTACCCCTACTCTCTTTCCTATCCACCCCGTCCCAGTCATTAATAACTGTACTAAACCTTCATTCACCCCACATAACAGGGATATTACCACGGATACACACGGCTAATATTATCACAGATACACTCCACTAATATTACCACATACAAACCGATAATATTACCAGAAATATAGGCAACCAACTATACTAGCTTCTTTCAGACCTATTCTCACTCTCCCTATCACCTCCTCCCAATCTCTTTGTGAATTGTAAAAAGTGAGAAAAAAAATTGTTTGTTGTCGTATTTCAAACCTTTTATAAAAAAAGAGATCCTTCACTGCCTCTTGCACTAACACCCACAGTGTTAACCATGCTCCTTCACTGCCTCCTGCACTAACACCCACAGTGTTAACCATGCTCCTTCACTGCCTCTTGCACTAACACCCACAGTGTTAACCATGCTCCTTCACTGCCTCCTGCACTAACACCCACAGTGTTAACCATGCTCCTTCACTGCCTCCTGCACTAACACCCACAGTGTTAACCATGCTCCTTCACTGCCCCCTGCACTAACACCCACAGTGTTAACCATGCTCCTTCACTGCCTCCTGCACTAACACCCACAGTGTTAACCATGCTCCTTCACTGCCTCTTGCACTAACACCCACAGTGTTAACTATGCTCCTTCACTGCCTCCTGCACTAACACCCACAGTGTTAACCATGCTCCTTCACTGCCTCTGCACTAACACCCACAGTGTTAACCATGCTCCTTCACTGCCTCCTGCATAACACCCACAGTGTTAACCATGCTCCTTCACTGCCTCCTGCACTAACACCCACAGTGTTAACCATGCTCCTTCACTGCCTCCTGCACTAACACCCACAGTGTTAACCATGCTCCTTCACTGCCTCCTGCATTAACACCCACAGTGTTAACCATGCTCCTTCACTGCCTCTTGCACTAACACCCAGTGTTAACCATGCTCCTTCACTGCCTCCTGCACTAACACCCACAGTGTTAACCATGCTCCTTCACTTCCTTCTACACCAACACCCACAGTGTTAACCATGCTCCTTCACTGCCTCCTACACCAACACCAACAGTGTTAACTATGCTCCTTCACTGCCTCCTACACCAACACCTACAGTGTTAACCATGCTCCTCCACTGCCTCCTTCACCAACACCACAGTGTTAACCATGCTCCTCCACTGCCTCCTTCACCAACACCCAGTGTTAACCATGCTCCTTCACTGCCTCCTGCACCAACACCCACAGTGTTAACCATGCTCCTTCAATGCTTCCTACTGGTAGATTAACTGTAAACTATCCCATGAACATTTGAGTCATCTTGTAAATACCACTAGGGTATAGAGCAGCAGAGATCTCTCTTCCATTTACCCAAATCTAATTTCCGGAGCTTTTATATGAAAGAATTTATATAGAGAACAGTGTGACAGCGACAGCTTTTTCTAGATTTAAGATTTTCCTCTTTGGTTAAGAAGTTGGGGATTGAGGGAAATTACAAGTAAATCTGGAGAGCACAGTGTAGGAATAAGCAAGGGACTGATGGTTTCCGAAGCTTTGGGTGAGGGTGACAGGTAAAGCTTGAGTTGAGGGTGACAGGTAAAGCTTGAGTTGAGGGTGACAGGAAAAGCTGGAGTTGAGGGTGACAGGTAACGCTGGAGTTGAGGGTGACAGGTAACGCTGGAGTTGAGGGTGACAGGTAACGCTGGAGTTGAGGGTGACAGGTAACGCTGGAGTTGAGGGTGACAGGTAACGCTGGAGTTGAGGGTGACAGGTAACGCTGGAGTTGAGGGTGACAGGTAACGCTGGAGTTGAGGTGACAGGTAACGCTGGAGTTGAGGGTGACAGGTAACGCTGGAGTTGAGGGTGACAGGTAACGCTGGAGTTGAGGGTGACAGGTAACGCTGGAGTTGAGGGTGACAGGTAACGCTGGAGTTGAGGGTGACAGGTAACGCTGGAGTTGAGGGTGACAGGTAACGCTGGAGTTGAGGGTGACAGGTAACGCTGGAGTTGAGGGTGACAGGTAACGCTGGAGTTGAGGGTGACAGGTAACGCTGGAGTTGAGGGTGACAGGTACGCTGGAGTTGAGGGTGACAGGTACGCTGGAGTTGAGGGTGACAGGTAACGCTGGAGTTGAGGGTGACAGGTAACGCTGGAGTTGAGGGTGACAGGTAACGCTGGAGTTGAGGGTGACAGGTAACGCTGGAGTTGAGGGTGACAGGTAACGCTGGAGTTGAGGGTGACAGGTAACGCTGGAGTTGAGGGTGACAGGTAACGCTGGAGTTGAGGGTGACAGGTAACGCTGGAGTTGAGGGTGACAGGTAACGCTGGAGTTGAGGGTGACAGGTAACGCTGGAGTTGAGGGTGACAGGTAACGCTGGAGTTGAGGGTGACAGGTAACGCTGGAGTTGAGGGTGACAGGTAACGCTGGAGTTGAGGTGACAGGTAACGCTGGAGTTGAGGGTGACAGGTAACGCTGGAGTTGAGGGTGACAGGTAACGCTGGAGTTGAGGGTGACAGGTAACGCTGGAGTTGAGGGTGACAGGTAACGCTGGAGTTGAGGGTGACAGGTAACGCTGGAGTTGAGGGTGACAGGTAACGCTGGAGTTGAGGGTGACAGGTAACGCTGGAGTTGAGGGTGACAGGTAACGCTGGAGTTGAGGGTGACAGGTAACGCTGGAGTTGAGGGTGACAGGTAACGCTGGAGTTGAGGGTGACAGGTAACGCTGGAGTTGAGGGTGACAGGTAACGCTGGAGTTGAGGGTGACAGGTAACGCTGGAGTTGAGGGTGACAGGTAACGCTGGAGTTGAGGGTGACAGGTAACGCTGGAGTTGAGGTAAGTACGCTGAGTTGAGTACAGGTAACGCTGGAGTTGAGGGTGACAGGTAACGCTGGAGTTGAGGGTGACAGGTAACGCTGGAGTTGAGGGTGACAGGTAACGCTGGAGTTGAGGGTGACAGGTAACGCTGGAGTTGAGGGTGACAGGTAACGCTGGAGTTGAGGGTGACAGGTAACGCTGGAGTTGAGGGTGACAGGTAACGCTGGAGTTGAGGGTGACAGGTAACGCTGGAGTTGAGGGTGACAGGTAACGCTGGAGTTGAGGGTGACAGGTAACGCTGGAGTTGAGGGTGACAGGTAACGCTGGAGTTGAGGGTGACAGGTAACGCTGGAGTTGAGGGTTACAGGTAACGCTGGAGTTGAGGGTTACAGGTAACGCTGGAGTTGAGGGTTACAGGTAACGCTGGAGTTGAGGGTTACAGGTAACGCTGGAGTTGAGGGTTACAGGTACGCTGGAGTTGAGGGTTACAGGTGACGCTGGAGTTGAGGGTTACAGGTGACGCTGGAGTTGAGGGTTACAGGTGACGCTGGAGTTGAGGGTTACAGGTGACGCTGGAGTTGAGGGTTACAGGGACGCTGGAGTTGAGGGTTACAGGTGACGCTGGAGTTGAGGGTTACAGGTGACGCTGGAGTTGAGGGTTACAGGTGACGCTGGAGTTGAGGGTTACAGGTGACGCTGGAGTTGAGGGTTACAGGTGACGCTGGAGTTGAGGGTTACAGGTGACGCTGGAGTTGAGGGTTACAGGTAACGCTGGAGTTGAGGGTTACAGGTGACGCTGGAGTTGAGGGTTACAGGTAACGCTGGAGTTGAGGGTTACAGGTAACGCTGGAGTTGAGGGTTACAGGTAACGCTGGAGTTATGGGTGATATACTAACAGCTTGATGTGTCGGAAAATAAATCTTATGTCCATGAGATAACCTGAGCTGGATACAACAGCTTTATCTGACATAGATAACAAAAGCTTAGGTTAGGTAAAGGTTCGTTAGGAAACAGGACAAGTGTTTCCTGACTCGGGTCTTAGTCATAAGATGACCCGCAGCTGGAGCATTTGATCATCTGACCGAGGCCTTCCGCTGGCTTATAGGTCCACCTTTTTTAAAATTAAGAACATAAAAAAGGAGGAACACTACATTAGGCCTGTTGGCCCATACTAGGCAGGTCCTTCACAAATCCAACCCACTAACCGAATAAACGCTTCCCAACCATTTGTTATTGTCATGGATAACAAATGACAACTGAAAGCCTCAGCAGATTTGCAACCCTAACGACAGCTTCAGGAGACAGCAGAAGCTCTGACTCAAAGAAAACGGATGCATTCATTATTAGGGGGAACAAAAGTCTCGATATATTCCCGAGTTGAATGTGTAAACTAATGCTCAGTATTTCTGGTAGTTATTTTGAAAATGGTATAAAATACAGACAAGTTGATGATTAAGACACGTGTGCAACAGTTGGAAATCTTTACTGTTCAAACGTTTCGCCTACACAGACTTCTTCAGTCAAGTACAGAGGTAGCAAGTGTAGTGTAGTAGAGAAATATAGATAATGTAATCAGTCCATCAACCTTCGAGAAATAGTATCTGAGGTGGTCAGTCACTCAGATCATGGACTAATTATATCTTAATTTTTCTACTACATCTGCTGCCTCTGTATTCTGACTGAAGTCTACTGTGTAGGCAAAACGTTTCAACAATATACTTAACTGTTGCACATGTGTCTTAATAATCAACATTTCAGGTAGTGGATAGAAAAGTGTTTCCAAGAATAGTCAAGACAGTTCAGATCCTCGCCTAGTGGCAAGCCTCTCCACGTCTCAAGTGTCAAACTTCTCTGCACAAATAAGGACCCCAATGGAAGAGTCACTTCTGGCTTTCTTTGCGTTATTCTAGGTAATGTACACATATGCAACTATTGGTTTGTATATTTCGACCCCCTGCTGGGGTCCTCTTCAGCAGATACACACATGAAAGGAGAACATGAATTTATAGGAAGGTTGCGCCTCTCAGCCGTGCAGGTGGACATGGAGCATCAGGTCAGCGTTTGGGAAGACAGGTCAGGCAGTGAGTGCGATGACAGGTCTTGAAATAGGTAACTGGTACAAAGGTTAAAGAACTAGTTAAGAAGTACATACCAGCACCCAACTTAATACACAACTAAAGCACAAGATTAGGAATTATATAGCACAAAGAAACTACTTGCCCAAATTTTAAGCTATGCCATCTCACTGCCTGACCTGTCTTCCCAAGCTCTGACCTGACGATCCATACTCACTCGCATAGTTGATAGGCGCATCCTTCCTATAAATTCATACTCTCTTTTCATTTGTGTATCTGCTGAAGAGGGCCCCAACAAGTGGTTGAAATATACAGATCAATTAATTTTCTGATTTTCTGTCTTCATGAGGGTTATCATTGAGCATTCAGTTATTCATATGTTTCTATGATGAGTATATCTCTCGGTGTGTGTGTGCCCTAAGAGCAACAGTGTATACATGGAGTGGTATACATTTCGGTATACATATATACCCTTAGTTTTCTTTACTCTCATTAAGGCCATATTTGGTATTAAAGACTGATTACTTGTTGACAGGTGACATGCGACTTTAATGACTTACATGTTGATAAGCATGGGTGAGTTATTGCCACACTGCTCCATTTCTCTGAGTCTGGAATTCCTGCCACTCCAGTCATTCGATTTTCACATCTGATTGAAAAAAAAAATGAAAGTTTGTGTAAATCTGAATGCTCTTGTGTCGATTGTGTTTATTGTGAAGTTCTCGTTTGTTCTCTCCCTTGTGAAGAAGAGAACAAACAAGCAAGTTCAACACTTACCTTGTGGTACTTGCTGAACTTTATTTGTTTTCCATTTCGTTGACAGCATCCATTTTTTCCTTTTTTGGTTCCTTCGGTTTCTGCAATCTCACCCTAATTGATGTCGTATGACCGTGGTCTCTGCTTGCATTTTCCACTCATCCAATTTTCTTCCATTCCTAACCCCATCGTTGATTTATAACTCTCCTAGGTAATCTAACGGGTGAAATAATGTTGCTTTGCACTATTTCCAGTAATCCTATTTGCATACCGAAACCGAAAAAAACTATTGATGGACACTTGGGAGCTAGTCGACTGTCGTGGGTAGCATACTGTGAGGGACCTGAGGATCACAATGAAAATATGTCACTGTTCGACATTCTTGGGGTATTAACCCTCCGAGGTTCATCGCAATATCGTCTTCTTGCTAACGTAGCGTTGGTCTTTACTATTTCCTGCATACATAAATTGGAAAGAAAAGTGAACTCTAATGTTTAAGTCTTCCCAGGGACGCTGATAGTGTGTAAGTGGTTCCGGGAGGACGCCATAGATTCTTGCCTAATGTCCGGCCCCCAGGAAGATGCTCTGATAATGTTAACTCGCAAGACATCACTCCGTGCTTCCCAAACATGCTTATCTTACACTATATCTATCAATTATACATAATTTTGCTAATGTCAAGTTTTTTTTGTTAGTATTTAAGGATAATACAATCTATATACACATTCTTGGAATTTTTGTTCATTTGTATTTTTTTCCTGGAAAGATCGACACTTGTGATTCATGTTCACATAACGTGTTTGTATTGTTCATCTTACCGAGAATTTGAGAACAGTATTTCATGACTAGAGAATGGAAGGATTAGGATAACAGAGTGTGAGGGCTAGACTACAGCAGGTGCCAAGTAGGCTCCTCCTCGACACTAGGCCCACTTCACAAATATTACTAGTTTCTCTACCAGTGTCTGGGCTGGACACACCTAATCGAGGACCCTCTGCACTTAAAACGGAGCCTATTCTTATGCAGTCACTCAGTTACTATAATAATAATAATAATAAAATATCTTTATTTACTACAAGTACATCAATGACATACTACTATATAGAAAGCCCCTTGTTATGAAGAGCATTTCGGGAAAATTAGGTCCTTGTCCCAGTCGACTAACTACTAGGTACCCATTTTACTGATGGGTGAACATAGACAATCGGTGTAAACAAATCACTCATTGTTTCTACCCTCGCTGGGAATCGAAGGCAGACCCTCGCCATGTGAACCGAGAGCTTTAGCCACCAGGCCACGGGGCACCGTACTTAAACGTAATATTTACCCTGACTGAGCGAGGCGCAAATCCATTTTAGATTTTGCTTAGGCTGTTATTGGCAACTATATTTTAAATTTTGGGTTATGAGATTTAACAATAAAAAAAAAATTGTCACTCAAAACAAATTTAAACCTACACTGAAGAAAATAATTATAAAATCCATATTGGTATTGGTAAATACAACACACACAAGCTGGTTGCCTCTCGGCAAGTACCACAAGGTGAAAGGTATATATTATTATATTATTTAAAAAGTAGAGCTCGATCGCTAGCGCACTCAGCTCACACTCTGAGGTCCGGAGATCGAATCTTCTCCGGTACGGCTGGAAAACATTAGGGACGTGTTTCCATAAGACACCTGCTGTCCATGTTCACCCATCAGTTTAAAATGGGTACCTGGGTGTTAGTGTGACTGGTGTGGGTCGCATCCTGGGACAAAACTGACCTAATTTGCCCGAAATGCTCAGCATAACAAGGGGCTTTCTATATAGTAGTATGTCACTGATGTCAGCTAGGCCTCTATACCATGTACATGTACTTGTAATAAATAAAGATATTATTATTATATTATTATTCACATTAAGATTTACTCAAAAGTTTCCTGTCACACGTGAGAATCGCTGAGGTGGAGACAATTCTAGACTCAGAATGAGAAATGTGGCAGTGTGTGAATATCACATACATGACAGAGCTCTTGGGAAAGTGGTAAATTTAAAACCAGCTTTCAAAATTTTCGAAATACATTTTAATACGGTCGATTAATTTGCATTTAAATCCTATCGACACGTTAGGGGTCATTAAGGCTACATGTCACGTATTCACTATTAAGAACACTTTAATCTGTGGGAATTAAAGAATGCTGAGTGTATATATACTGAGATATAGATTCCTGTATATTATTACTGAGATATAGATTCCTGTATATATATACTGAGATATAGATGCCTGCATATATATACTAAGATATAGATGCCTGTATACATATACTGAGATATAGATGCGTGTAGGTGTTTGCAGTACAGCCAAACAGTGAAGCAGCAGATCGATTCGGTTACCATGGTCTTGTGTGTCGTAAATCCGAGGGAAAGATTGCAAGACATGAAGAGGTTAATAACATTATCAAGAGGAGCCTCACAACAGCCGGATGCCCAGCAGTAAGGGAGCCACCCCAACTATGCAGATCTGATGGCAGCCAAAAGCGTCCAGATGGTATCACCCTTCAAGCCTGGACAGACGGCAAGCAGGTGGTGTGGGACTACACATGTGCATCTACCTTGGCTGATACCTATCTCCAATACACCAGGGAGGAAGGAGGGGCAGCTCCCACCTTCAGGGAGTCCCAAAAGTCGAGAAAATATGGATAACTTGCCCATCATTATGTGTTTGTTCCCATAGGCTCAGAGACCCTTGGCTCATGGGGAAAGAGTGCATCTAAGTTCCTCAAGGAGCTGGGCAAAAGACTCAACAGGGAACCCAGGGCAGCTAGTTTTCTGTTCCAGCGACTCAGCGCTGCTGTTCAGAGGGGTAATGCATGCTGTATTTTGGGCACGCGCCCCAGCTCTGAGGATCTGGATGAGATTTTCGCATTATAATCAGTGACAAACATGTAACAATATGTACTAGACATGTATCTCTACACCTCTTGTACTGTATATGCCATCTTTATATCAACAATGCATCTCTTAAATTTTTGTACCATATTATGTAATAATATATATATATATATATATATATATATATAAAATATATATATATATATATATATATATATATATATATATATATATATATATATATATATATATATATATATATATGAGATATTGATGCCTGTGTCTTTTAAACCACTTTGACAGTATAATTTATCAAGTTTTATACCACGCACTGTCGCTCTCAGAGCACAACTGGGGACACTTCATAAACTTATCTTTAAGTGATTCTCTATCTTTTTACAACGTATGATTGTTGTAATCTTCAAGATTCGTAGCAATTTACAAAATTATCCAAAATTTACTACAGCTATATAAGAATAACGGCGCATTGCAATTTTGTGATGTAAATGTGGTTAATATCGCGCAATGGCAGGTAAACCATTTCGCCTGAAGTGTTGGGTCATTATAGTGGTATGTTTACTCTCAGAATGAGTGGAAAATAAGTATAACGTGTCAATGTAGCTACAATATAATTTTTTGACTCCAATGTTTTCACTACTTGCTCAGTGAGCTGCTACACCGTATCGGGTGTATTAGAGAGGTTTGGGAAGTGGATTTTCAGTCCTATCCGGCCATGACGTGTTGGGGCTTGAAGGGAAATCTTGGAAGACAAGTTGTTGGACGGAAAGCTCCCTAGCACTACCATCTAGGGGCTTGGAGGATGAGCTTGGAGCGCCATCCTGGAGGAGGAGATTGGTAGTGAATGGGAGAGTTGGGAGATTGGGGCTTGGAGTAGATCTCTGAGGACGACCTGTGTTGTGTCCCTCGCACCTCGGAGTTTGTAGGTAAGTAATGAAGGAACAGGTTCAGCCAACTCTACCTTCCTCTCCATCATCCAATTACTCACTTCAGCTAATTCCTTCCGCACTGCCCTCATCACCTTCTCTACCCTTCCTCAATTATAATTCCTTCCTCCATCACCCTTCCACTGCTATCATCTCTCCTCTCATATTATTCCTTCCTGCTCATGCTCTTGTCTATTTAATATTAGCTTTTTCCTTGATAAACAAAGAGGAATATCTTCCCTTATTCTGGCTCCTTATAAGATTCTATTACAGCTTACTGTTCATAACCGCTTTGATATTTTAGACAGACTTGCGTCTCTATAAGCTTCTTACTAAATGACTAAGAGACAACTACCTCTAAGGGATTAGGCACGAATCTCACCATTTCTAATAGGCATCACAGATTTTATCCATATCTTATAACCTACGAGTCTTAAGAGTTTACCTCAATTGTAGAGCTTTCGGCGATAAAGGCAGGAAGAGTGCTTGTCTAGGTGTTGTAGGTGTTGAAAGTTTATTCTGTGTGATCTTCGTTATATGGATCAGTTTATTGTGTTGAACTGACAGTGTGATCTGGCAGTCTTTGCTGAGAGTCGCTTGGCGTCTCTCTGTGAGGAATCATTGTCGGATTTGTAGTCGAGGTTCAATGGTGAGCAGTTTGTTGTGTTTTAATTAGGACCATTATTGTTGCCGACGATTTCGAAATTATTGCAAAATTACCGAGAAAAAAAAATTGTACTAGGAATACTAGGGGATATGAGTGTTGTACTCGGAATAAGCCATACCACGAGTGGGGTTAGAACCCACGATCATAGAGTCCTAAAACTACGCGTATGGTGTGGTTTGCTTGCAATCGTGTCATTACGATTTCGTGAGTCATGTAGTCGTAATACTAAGAGATGAAGGGAGTAAAAAATTTTAAATACTCGTAGGTTGTAATGTGCTGTGCAAACCTGAAACAAAATCAAAGGAAGGGATATACATAATTGACATGCGTATTAAGCGGTAAGAATTGCATACAATTTTGCTAGAGGAAAAGTGAGCAGGAGTTAGTAGAAGGTATATGAACTCTCGGCCACAGAATGAGTGACTGACGAACATTCACCTGCGGTACCCACGAGAGGTAAGGAACCATATGACTCAGGGTGAATATACACAGACGGAAAGTTCAAGAGATGTTACCAGAAATCTAACTCGAAGATTAAAGGGGTTATAACATATGAGGTACGTGATTAAATAAATTAAACCTACTAACATATGTGATTATTCTCTAAAAAACAATGAATCGAAATCGTGGAAGTGAACGGTATTCCAAAAAACAACGAGCATCACGTCGATGCTGTAAAGAAAATGTGTTTGTGTTTATGCATCCTCCCAGACATGATTCATGATGAATAGCGCCTCGTTTCTTAAAAGCAGCCGATAAAGCAGCGGAAAATACTCAATCTCCGAAGTCTAGCTTGGACAAGTATGGTATAAACCTTGGTGATTGATTCCCACAAATTGGTTTAAAATGACAAGTGAGCAAACACTGAGACATATTTATTAGAAAAAGTGTTTATCCTGGGACCTTGATCAAGGTCCCAGGACTGAAACGCTTTCTAATAAATATGTCCTAGTGTTTGCTCACGTGTCTTTTTAAACCAGCTTGGACAAGACCAGGACTAAATGAAGCCGTGTTTGTCTGTCAGTCACCCATCCCCCATAAAAAATGGGCTAAAGTTTAGTTGACGAAGACAAATGGCCTTTAACCGCATAATGCGCTGGGAGAGGCGAAACTGCACAGCTGTATGACAGATTGCGGGAAATTAAATTGAAGCTGTGGAAAACTTAAATCTATGGTAAATGTTCAAAGTGGGATCACGACTGATAGCAAACTGAAGTGTGTTCGCTATGAGTTGACAGTCTGGGCCTATATAAGAGATAGACGAAGTCGTTAACATTCAAAGGCGACCAAATGCCTGTTAGAAGAACTGATTTAAGATAGTTTATAGCTATAAAAAACCAGACAGTACCGTGCATAAAGCCTCTGAAGAAAACGGTTACCGGGAGTCTACCTCGTAGGCTTGGGATAAAATTTTGCTATGCCAGGCAGTGTCTATACTTTTTTTTCCACTGAATGGGTAGCATTTCTTCACTGTTCGCTGTTAAAAAGATGCAAGAGGAAAACCATAGCTCCTGGATTCAAGTGACGAAGTATCTATGACGTGAAGCTCAAAGAGGCGGTTTCAAACTTGGGTTTAGACTAATGTAAAGAAACAAGTAATTAAAGTTCTTATAGAAACACGAACGCAATGATATTTGAAGGTTTGCTACTTTCTTTGAGATGGTTAGACGGAGAATGGGTCGCATGTGTACTTCCTTGCTATTATTTTTGAGACTGTAGTCTCGAAAATAATAGCAGGGCAGTTCTTATAACACGACGTGCCTGGGTTTTTGTATTACTAAGGGAGGGATTTGTTTACTGGTATGATTGTAACAGTATCAGCAATACGAAGCTCATATCAAAACAAATTGTGTAACAGCAGTGGTCCGTGGATGGTCCGTGGATGGTCCGTGGATGGCGAATGTAGTTCTGGCATTTAAGGAGAAGAACAAGTGATGTAATAACTCGTCTGCAAGGAAGAGGGGACGCTGGAAGAGCAGTATGCATAATAGTGTATCCAGTTTGCACACTGACATTGCATAATAGTGTATCCAGTTTGCACACTGACATTGCATAATAGTGTATCCAGTTTGCACACTGACATTGCATAATAGTGTATCCAGTTTGCACACTGACATTGCTGATGGGTGTGTAAATGGGAGGAAATAAGATAGTTTATTTAATTCATGTTAAGCGCTAAACCCATTTGGATCATTCAGATGTGGTGGAGGGTGAATTGTCCGTCTGCTCAGGGCGAGACAGACACTTTTCCTATTTGTACTCACTTATGTCTCACTTATGTCTCTCGGGAGAAATAAGAATTGGTAGTTGGTCATTCTCGTCAAGATAATTTCTTATGGTCCAGTCGAATTGTTATGCTATAAAAGAGGAACATAATGATAATTCTATAAACGAGTGCACAAGGAGACTAAAGTGTGTAATTTCGCCGGTGTTCAAGACACGGAGAGGAGGAAGGAGCCAGAGATTAACGAGTCTATTGTAGAAGAGTCTTCTAGATGTCTCACTTTTTTATTCAAAGATACCTTACGTTAATTTTATATAGAAACCTTTCGTTTTCTTCATAGAATAAATTTGTTTTCCCATTTATCATTACTTTAGATTAATAAAATATATTTTCTTTAATCTACTTAAGACATTTCACTTTTTGTATAATCGACTATGTACAATTTCATTAATTCTGTCGTTGGGTTTAAGTGAAGGTTGAGGTAAAACAACTCAAACTGTGCTTTCTATCCCCCCAAACATTCTCACCTGTCAAAAAATTTACCCAAAATTAGCACCCTTTGAATCTGCAAAATCGCTCTGGTTAATTAACCCATATTCGTATCAAGTTCACGACACACATCTTCACCACAAATTAATTTCACATTATTTGTTTAAAGGGAAAATAATACCTAATATCAAAACATTAGGAAAAAACTATCAAGTTTCACCTACCCCGGTATACCTATCTGGGTTGGAGGATGTCATTAGGTATGGACTGGGTTAGGGGGTCACAGCTTTTTATAAGATACACTGTGATACTTTGAGCTAAGAAGTGATTTGAGGTCCATCTTGGAGTCGTCTCGTGATCCTCTCAGCACTGCTAGTGATATCCTTGCCTCCACACACCCCAGAGCTCTATAATCACAATGGGCAAATAGGGAAAACCACGAAAACAACCCTTATCTGGATCAGGTCCACCTCAGGATAATACGTCTTCGTACACTGACTATATTCACCATTACTTACTGGCCTGTGAGTTTTAGGACTCTTTAGGTTTCTTTATACACACCATTGTTTTGTAATCGGTACCATTGACTCGACAGTGTTTGTCCACACTAACCACTCCTAAACCCCCTTCAGTCGATCATCTCTAGCCATCCATTGGCTACAAAGACAAAAGGATAAAGAACGACCTTCGGCCCTCAGAGATCTTACACCAACCTCATTCCAATCCTGTAACTAGTAAAGTTTAAACACAGGCATGCAATTACCCTCTCTCCCTCCTATACCTAAAACGGAACCTACAGTTAACTAAACTAAGCACGGAGAAACCACAGATATGCAAAAGGTTCGCCATTCCTGGCTCATTAGTGTGGGACCACGAGATAATATGTATAAGAAACTGACGTAAAATCAACAGATATCAGTAATATCACTCATCAAAAATATTTAGACAACTTAAGTACATGGTCTCCATGGGGAAGTGGAGAAGAATCCTACCTCTATAAGTCATGAGTATCGTAAGAGGAGACTAAAATTCCGGGAGCAAGGGGCAAGTAACCTCTTCTAATGGAACCAAACATTATTTGAGAGGTCTAGGTCAGTACATATACTAGATGCGCTAAAGAAAATTCCCTCACATTTCATAAGGTACATGATACCGTACACGTCATACACGACACTGCCGTGCCACAGCAAGTCAAGAAATGGTTGCAAGAAAATATTATAATTTTTTCCAGTGGCAAGGGAAACACCCTGACTTGAATCCCACCGAAAATTGTTGGAACGATATGAAGGCAAAGCTCTAATTCAAAAACATACCACAAGTGCCCCGCTTGACCGAGGAAATTAAAACAAAAATCTGTATTCAATAATTGGACTCGACTTATTCTTGAAAACTTTGTGATTCTATGCCTAAACTCCTGAAAGTGGATATCAAATCACACAGAAATATGAACAAATATTAAAACGTAAATAAAATTTGGTTGTTACTCTATCTTGTGTTACTAGAAATTCCTTTGCAATTTGACAGTATCCCACCATCCTTTGAGAAGTCCATCATCATTTTGCGGAATCTGCGTATACATATTTTAACTTTGTTTAATGGATTTTATCAATTTTTACTTCATTGTTCCAATTTTCCTTCACATTTCCAAATTATTCCATTGTACTTAGAATTTATATTATCTACAAATTTCATTTTATTTTCGTCGCTTAATTTATCGTTCCTTGTGAATTCATAACATCGTAAACAAGGTATGAGACGTGAGGTTGAGCTAGAATGTAGTTATGTGTTTTGGCAAGTAAAGTTAGGCTGGGCAGTCTTGGACAGCTAGGGTTAATTTGCAGTTGAGTAGGTTAAGATAGAGCAGATTAAGCTAGGTATGGTTAAGTGAAGGTTGGGAGGGTTATGGTGGGTTTGGTTGGGTTATATTATGTCAGGTTAAGTTAGAACAGGGAAAGTTAGGTTCAGCAGACCCTGGGATATAGAAGGGAGGGGGAACGGAAAAGAGGAAGAGACTGAGCAGAAGGGAAAAGAGAAAGGAGGAAAAAGTTGACGGAGAAGTAGAGAAAGGGTAAGAACAGAGAAGACAGGAAACTAGGGAGAGAAAAGAGAGAAGAGGGCTAGAAGGATGATGTTGGGTATGGTGGAAGGTCAGGTAAGAAGAAAAGCAAAATTACGAAGAATGGAGTGATTGAAGAAAGAATTGGGACAGAAGTCTGGGGAGGAGAGGTAGATAAGGGAAATTGAAGGGGTGGAGAGAAGAGTAGGATGAGTGGGGAGAAGGTGAAAACTAGAGAGGAGTAGGATAGAATGGGGAAGAAGACAGGGAAGAGAATAAGGAGAGAAGGGGAAAGAGGTTGAGTGACAAGAGGTAGAGAGGAAGAGATGTATTGGAGAAACTGAAGGAAGATGATAATAAAGGTAATAGTGAATAATGTTAATAGTAGTGGCAAAATAACTGGACTGTGGAGGTTGTGGAAAAAAGGGATAGTTGTGAATACAGTTGAGATTAGTAGTTAAATGGAAAAACACTATTTTGGTGTTGTACGCGAGAAGGCAGTGTCGGGAACTGCAAGGAGAGGGATGTGTAGGTATTGTGAATAACAACGTTGAGTTTGCCCTTCCCGTCTCCCACACACGTTACACGCCAATTCCGGTTAAAACACACCGTCGGATACAATACTATTACCCTTTCCCAGCACACCTCACTTAGTTTTCGGGCTAGTTTATTGTCAGGGGAAGACTTATTGCCACCACTTTACCTGTTATTTGGCAGTCGAACAAGATACCATGGACTAAAGACGCCATGTTTATTAAATGGTTCAAGTATTATTTTGTTCCTTCATTCAAGATTTACCTATGTCAAAAGAACCTTTAATTAAATTTTATCCTCAAATCTTGAGGTTTCTGGATTCAAATATCTAGTTCGTGATTTTTCAACCAAATACGACATCTTTAATACAACAAATTGATTTACGAGTACCTAAGACATTTGTGCCCCTACACACACACACACACACACACAGGGTGCTGCAAAATGCATCACAACAACTGATGCAGACCCAGAAGACGACATAAATGAACTGTTATAAAATTATATGAACAAAAAACTGAAAAAAAGCTGACACAAGACAAAGAACTAGAACCTGCACAAGTGACACTCCACGATATATGTTAAATGCTGCAAAATATTTGTAAAGCCATAGCCCTTTTTTACTGGAATAAAGCATGACACATCCAGAAGCAGTGTTGTGAAGTGCTCTCTTATGTTAGCTATTATGCACTGTCATCAGCTGTATGAAGAAATGTCTGAGAACTCTAGCACAACCATAACCTACAGTACTAACGACTCAGCATCGACATCAATGAGAGAGCAACAGGCATCCACCTCAACCCAAGAACTACAACCATCCACCTCAGCCCTAGAACCAGAACCATCCACCTCATCCCAAGAACCACAACCATCCACCTCAGACCAAGAATCACAACATCCACCTCATCCCAAGAACCAGAACCATCCACCTCAGCCCAAGAACCAGAACCATCCCCCTCATCCCAAGAACCAGAACCCTCCACCTCAGCCCAAAAACCAGAACCATCCACCTCATCCGAAGAACCAGAACCATCCACCTCAGTCCAAGAACTAGAACCATTCACCTCAGCCCAAAAAACCAAAACCATCCACCTCTGCCCCAGAACTACAACCATCCACCTTAGACCCACTTCATCCCAAGAACCACAACTATCCTCCTCATCCCAAGAACTACAACCATCCACCTCAAACCAAGAACCACAACCATTCACATAATCCCAAGAACCACAACCATCCACCTCATCCCAAGAACCCAACCATCCTCCTCATCCCAAGAACTACAACCATCCACCTCAGACCAAGAACCACAACAAACCTCATCCCAAGAACTACAACCATCCACCTCTACTACTCTAGACCAAGAACCACAACCATCCTCCTCATCCCAAGAACTACAACCATCCACCTCTACTACTCTATGCCAAAAAAATACAACCATTCACCTCATCCCAAGAACCACCACCATCCACACAATCCCAAGAACCACAACCATCCACCTCATCCGAAGAAGTACATCCATCCACACAATCCCAAGAACCACAACCATCCTCCTCATCCCAAGAACTACAACCATCCCACCTCATTCCAAGAACCATAACCATCCACCTCAGCCCAAAAACCACAACCATCTTCAACAACAATCTTCAACACATTTATCGAAATAGGGAGACTACCTGAGGTATGGAAGACAGCAAATGTAGTCCCAAGTTTTAAAAAAGGAGACAGACACGAAGCATTAAACTACAGACCAGTGTCACTGACATGAATAGTATGTAAAGTCATGAAGAGATTATCAGAAGAGTGGTGGAGCACCTAGAAAGGCATGAGCTTATCAACGACAACCAGTATGGTTTCAGGGAGGGGAAATCCTGTGTCACACACCTACTGGAGTTCTATGACAGGGTGACAGCAGTAAGACAAGAGCGAGAGGGGTGGGTAGATTGCGTTTGACACAATTCCACACTAGAGATTAGTGCAAAAGCTGGAGGACCAGGCACTGCAATGGATCAGGGAATACCTGTCGGGAAGACAACAGTGAGTCATAGTACGTGACGAGGTGTCAGAGTGGGCACCTGTGACGAGCGGGGTTCCACAGGGGTCAGTCCTAGGACCGGTGCTGTTTCTGGTATATGTGAACGTCATGACGGAAGGAAAAGACTCCGAAGTGTCCCTGTTTGCAGATGATGTGAAGTTGATGAGAAGAATTCAATCGAACGAAGACCAGGCAGAACTACAAAGCGACCTGGACAGATTGCAGCCTGGTCCAGAAACTGGCTCCTGGAGTTCAACCCCACGAAGTGCAAAATCGTGAAGATTGGGGAAGGGCAAAGAAGACTGCAGACGGAGTACAGTCTAGGGGGCCAGAGACTACAAACCTCACTCAAGGAAAAGGATTTTGAGGTGAGTATAACACCAGGCACATCTCCTGAGGCGAACATCAACCAAATAACTGCTGCAGCATTCGGGCGCCTAGCAAACCTAAGAATAGCATTCCGAGATCTCAATAAGGAATCGTTCAGGACCCTGTACACCGTGTACGTTAGGCCTATATTGGAGTATGCAGCACCAGTTTGGAACCCACACCTAGCTTAGCACGTAAGGAAATTAAAGAAAGTGCAAAGGTTTGCAACAAGACTAGTCCCGGAGCAAAGGGAGGAGGAGAGGTTAAGGGAAATCGACCTGACGACACTGCAGGACAGGAGAGATATGGGGGATATGATAACGACATATAAAATACTGAGAGAAATCGACAAGGTGGACAGAGACAGGATGTTCCAGAAATGGGACACAGCAACAAGGGGTCACAGTTGGAAGTTGAAGACCCAGATGAATCACAGGGATGTTAGGAAGTATTTCTTCAGTCACAGTTGTCAGGAAGTGGAATAGTCTGGGAAGTGATGTAGTGAAGGCAGGATCCATACATAGCTTTAAGAAGATGTATGATAAAACTCATGGAGCAGGAAGAGTGCATAGTAGTGACCAGAGAAGAGGCGGGGCCAGGAGCTGTGAATCGACCCTGTAACCACAACTAAGTGAGCACAACTAGGTGAGTACAACTAGGCGAGTACAATTAGGCGAGTACACCGATCTGAGTTTCTCCTATTTTTCTAAATAGTTATTGTTCTTTTTATTTTTTTTATCTCCATGAGGAAGTGCAAAAGAATCTTTCCTCCGTAAGCCATGCGTGTCGTAAGAGACGACTAAAATGCCGGGAGCAATGGGCTAGTAACCCCTTCTCCTGTATAAATTACTAAAAATAACAAGAAACACTTTATAAAGCCGGAATGTTTGAATGTGCGTGGATGTAGTTCATTTGATAAGAAAAAGATGGTTGTTAATGTTATGAATGAAAATTTGATGCCCTGGCCCTAGGAAAAACAAAGCTGAAGGGTCTAGGGAAATTTCAGAGAGTTAGAGCTAAGGAAGGGGTAGCAATAATGTTGAAGGATGAGTTATGGAAGAAGAAAAAGGAATATAAATGTATGAATTCAAGAATTAAAATTAGGGTCGAATGCGAAAAGTGGGTCATAATAAGTGTGTATGCACCTGGAGAAGAGAGGAGTGTAGAGAGAGAGAGAGATTTTGGGAGATGTTAAGCGAGTGTGTAGGAACTTTTGAACCAAGTGAGAGAGTAATTGTGGTAGGGGACCTAAATGCAAAGTGGGAGAAAATGTAGAGAGGGTGTGTAGGTAAGTTTGGGGTGCCATGTATAAATGAACTTTATATAAAAAGGGGTTTGGTAATAGGTAACACATATTTTAAGGAAAAAAAGGGTAAACAATATACAAAATATGATATAGGGCGTAATAACAGTAGTTCGTTGGACTATGTATTGGTAGATAAAAGATTGATGGGTAGACTTCAGGATGTGTCTGTTTATAGAGGGGCCACAGATATATCAGATCATTTTTAGTTGTAGCTACAGTGAGGGTAAAAGGTAGATGGGGTAAAGGTAGATGGGATACAAGGAAAATGGAATCAGCAGGAAAGAGAGAGGTGAAGGTTTATAAACTAAGGAGGAGGCAGTTAGTGTAAGATGTAAACACAACTATTGGAAGGGTTAGAGTATAGGTAATGAAGTTGAAGAGGTATGGGGTAGATTTAAGAATGCAGTTAGAATATTCAGCAGAAGATTATGGTTACAGAAAAGTAGGTGCAGAAGGGAAGAAGAGCGATTGGTCGAATGATGAGGTAAACAGGTAATGGAGAAAAAGTCAGCATATGAGAGTTTTTTACAAAGTAAGTGATACAAGGAGGGAGGAGAATATGGAGAGAAAACAAGAGGTTAAGAGAATGGTGAAGAAATATAAAAGGAGAGAGAAGTGAGATGTTACCAACAAATTTTGAGAAAAAGAAAAAAGTTTTGGAGTGAGATTAATAAGCTGAGAAAGCCTGTGGAACGGATGGATTTGATGAAGACAGGGAAGCTGTGATTTTGTGCATTGGGCATGGAGGTATAACATCTTGTAGGAGTGAGAAAGAGCCAGTTGTGAGTGTGGGGGAGGCACGTGATTCAGTGGGTAAAATGAAAGGGGGTAAGGCAGCTGAGACTGATGGTATAAAGACAGAAATTTAAAAGCAAGTTGGGATATAGTTTTGGAGTGGTTGGTGCTTTTATTTAATAAATGTATGGAAGAGGGTAAGGTAGAAAACATGCATACTTCCTTTGTATAAAGGCAAAGGGGACAAAGGAGAGTGTAAAAATTATAGGGTAATAAGCCTGTTGAGTATACCTAGTTAAGTGTATGGTAGAGTTATTATTGAAAGAATTAAGAGTAAGACGGAGAGCCGGATAGCAGATAAACAAAGGCTTTAGATAGGGTAGGGGGTGTGTAGACCAAGTGTTTACAGTGAAACATAGGTGAACAGTATTTAGATAAGGGTAAAGAGGTTTCTGTTGCATTTATGGATTTGGAAAAGGCGTATGATAGGGTGGATAGGGGGACAATGTGGCAGATATTGCAAATGTATAGAATAGGAGGTAGGTTACTGAAAGGAGTGAAGAGTTTTTAAAAGAATAGTGAGGCTCAGGTTAGAGTATGTAGGAGAGAGGGAGATTATTTCCTAGAAAAATTAGGCCTTAGACAAGGATGTGTGTGATGTCACCATGGCTGTTCAGTATATTTATAGATGGAGTTGTAAGAGAAGTGAATGCTCGGGTGTTGGCAAGAAGTGCGGGATTAAAAGATAAAGAATCTAACATAAAGTGGGAGTTGTCACAGTTGCTTTTTGCTAATGACACTGTGCTTTTGCGAGATTCTGAAGAGAAGTTACAGAGGCTGGCAGGGAATGTAAAAAAAAAAAGGAAATTAAATGTGAACACAAGAAAGAGTAAGGTGATGAGGATAACAAACAATTCAGGTAATGAAAGATTAGATATCAGACTGGAGGGAAGAAGTATGGAGGAAGTGAATGTATTCAGATATTTGGGAGTGAACTTGTCAGCACATGGGTCTATGAAAGATGAAGTGAATTATAGAACTGATGAGGGGAGACAGATGAGTGGTGCACTGAGGAGTCTGTGGAGACAAAGAACGTTATCCATGGAAGCAAAGAGGGGAATGAATGAGAGTATAGTTATACCAATGCATTTATATGGGTGCGAATCATGGGTGGTGAATATTGCAACAAAGAGAAGGCCTGAGGCAGTGGAGATGTCGTATCTGAGGGCAATGTTCGGTATGAATATAATCCAGAGAATTCGTAGTTTAGAAATTAGGAGGTGCAGGGCTACTAAAAGTATTATCCAGAGGGCTGAGGAGGGGTGGTTGAGGTGGTTCGGACATTTAGAGAGGCTAGAATAAAATATAATGACTTGGATAGCGCATAAATCTGTACTGGAAGGAAGGCGGGTAGAGGTCGGCCAAGAAAATGTTTGTTGGAGGGGGTAAAGAAGGTTTTGTGTGCGAAAGGCTTCTACTTCCAGCATGCGCGCGTAAGCATGTTAGATAGGAGCGAGGGGAAACAAAATGTTTTTATGAATTGACATGCTGTTGGAGTTTGAGCCAAGTAACATTTATGAAGGGATTCAGAGAAACCGGCAGGCCGGATTTGAGTCCTGGAGATGGAAAGTACAGTGCCTGCACTCTGAAGGAAGGGTGTTGATATGTTGTTTATAACTGTAGTGTAGGCGCTCCTCTGGCAAGACTGTAATGGCGTGAATGATGATGAAAGTGTTTCTTCCTTTTCGGGTCACGTTGCCTTGGTGGGAAACGGCCGATGTGTTAATAAAAAAAATGCTGATTTAAACATTTTACAGACCTTTTTATATTGATTTAGGAAATCATGTTTACAACCCAAAATTAATTGAGAGCGCTACCCGCGGAGCATTTATATATATATATATATATATATATATATATATATATGCAAAACAACCACTATGAAAAAATAGAAGAATTCCAAGCGCTTTCGTGACTACTCACATTATCAAGGAACTATAAAAGGAAACGTGAGAAGAAGGCTTATAAAGAGGCAGAATACACCTCACAGTAAATAACTCATTGCCTTTCCTAGATGTTTTTATTATTAAGGGTAACATTGATTTTAAATTTAAAATTTACAGAAAACCTACAAATAATTGTTTCTATGTACACTATTACTCTTCACATCAAGATAGAGTTAAAGTGTCGGTTTTCTCTTCTATGTTTTTGAGAGCTTTACGCATTTGTAGTCCAGAGTTCATAGATGAAGAAATCTCTAAAATTTATGAAATAGCTAATGATTTAAAATACCCAAGAAACATAATTGATAAATCTTTTAAAATAGCTAGGAATACTTTTTACAATCCAAAAAGGGACAACCAACCTTATTCAACCAAAAATATGTTGGTTCTCCCTTACCATGAAACTTGGTTGATATGCCTTCCTTTCTTAAGAATTTTAATATCAAAGTTGTATTTAAAAATCTTGATACAGTAAAAGACTTTTGATAAAAATTCCCCCAAAATGCTGACGGATGTGTCTATAAGATTCCCTGTAAAATATGCGATAAAGTTTATTATGGTCAAACTGGTAAAAGTCTTGAACTAAGATTAAAACAACATAAATATAGCATTAGAACTGGACAAGATTCTAATGCTCTATTTATTCATGTGAGAGACTTTAACCATCCAATTGATTTTCAAAATGCTGAGAAGGTTGTATCAAGCAAGTCCATAGTTGAGAGGAATATAATAGAATCATGTTTCATTAAAAGCAGTTTTGAAAATAATATGAATATTTCTTTTGGTTTATATAAATTGGATTCATTTATAATTAATAAAATTTGGGAAGAATTTAATGATAAATTGGACTAATCTTAATTCTTGGGAAGAGTTTCAGGTCCTTTCTTATGTTCCTCTTCACAGAGTCGTGAGATGTTACGCTACTGTGAGGTGTTGTCTTTGTTAGTGTGATGTGACTGTGAGGTGTATTCTGCCTCTTTATAAGCCTTCTTCTACGTTTCCTTTATAGTTCCTTGATAATGTGAGTAGTCACGAGCGCTTGAATTCTTCTATTTTCATAGTGGTTGTTTTGCATATTTTGATATCACCTGTTTACTGTGATCTTTTGCATATATATATATATATATATATATATATATATATATATATATAATATATATATGTCGTGCCGATTAGGTAAAACTTGCGATTTTGGCTTAAATAGCAACGTCACCTTTTCCCTATAAGACAAGTGAAAATTTGTGTATGCAATAATTTCGCCAAAATCATTCTGAACATAACGAAAAAATACATTTCATTGTGTTTGTTTATTATTAAATTAATGTTAACGTATCTAAAATATATTTAGTTGGGTTAGACTAAATTAAATTGCGCTTGTTATAATAAGGTTAGGTAGGTTTTCAAAGTTTCTCTTGGTACAAAATTATAAATTATTACATTAAAATAAATGAAAAAATATATCTTTAAACGTATAAGAGAAATTTTTAGAAAGGACTTAATTTTAGATGAGTTCTTGCTAATTGACCAGTTTTACCTAATCGGCACGACATATTATATATATATATATATATATATATATATATATATATATATATATATATATATATATATATATGTTTCCTTTATAGATCCTTGATAATGTGAGTAGTCACGAAAGCGCTTGGAATTCCTCTATTTTTCATAGTGGTTGTCTTGCATATATATATATTTCTTTCTTTCAACACGTCGGCCGTTTCCACCGAAGTGGGGTGGCCCAAATGAAACGAAAGTTTCCCATGTTACATTTAGTAATATATACAGGAGAAGGGTTACTAGCCCCTTGCTCCCAGCATGTTAGTCGCCTCTTACGACACGCATGGCTTACGGAGGAAGAATTCTGTTCCACTTCCCCATGGAGATAAGAGGAAATAAGAATAAGAACTAGTAAGAAAATGAAGAAAACCAGAGGGTGTGTGTATATACATATGCTTGTACATGAATGTGTAGTGTGACCTAAGTGTAAGTAGAAGTAACAAGACATACCTGAAATCTTGCATGTTTATGAGACAGAAAAAAGACACCAGCAATCCTACCATCATGTAAAACAAATACAGTCTTTCGTTTTACACTCACTTGGCAGGACAGTAGTACCCCCCTGGGCAGTTGCTGTCTACCAACCTACTACCTATAATATATATATATATATATATATATATATATATATATATATATATATATATATATATATATATATATATATATATATATATATATATACTATATTCAGCAGAGCATCATTTGAAAAGTTTTTATACTTGTTTCACAAACACATGTTTTCATCCCAGTCTCATCGGTCTTAATGCAAAAATTAATTGGGCTTTAACCCCTCCACACCCGCCTCTTCAGGAGTACAGAGAAAGTCTTGTTTACTCTCGCCTCCTAACAAGGACCATGCCAAGATATCGCAACAACTAAATAAACAAATCATTAATATTACAAAATATAGTATACCCATGTTAGTAAATCTTGCACCCTAATACATATATTTGTTCTTGATGCAAAAAAAAAAAATGTTTATACATTACACTTCAAAATCATCTTCAATCCCAAATAATGTTAACATCGATAGTAAAAATAATTATGATGGAGACGACACAACGATAGTAAAAAAACAAATAGCAATAGTAAGAGGAGGATCAAGAGGAGAAGCAAGAGGAGGAGCAAGAGGAGAAGCAAGAGGAGGAGCAAGAGGAGGAGGAGCAAGAGGAGGAGAAGCAAGAGGAGGAGAAGCAAGGAGGAGAAGCAAGAGGAGGAGAAGCAAGAGGAGGAGAAGCAAGAGGAGGAGAAGCAAGAGGAGGAGAAGCAAGAGGAGGAGAAGCAAGAGGAGCAGCAAGAGGAGGAGGAGCAGCAAGAGGAGGAGGAGGAAGAAGAGGAGGGGGAGGAGGAGCAAGGGGAGGAGGAGGCGCAAGAGTAGGAGGAGCAGCAACAGGAAGAGCAAGAGGAGGAGGAGCAACAGGAAGAGGAGGAGCTGCAGCAGCAGCAGCAGCAGCAGCAGCAGCGGCAGCAGCAGCAGCAGCGGCAGCAGCAGCAGCAGCAGCAGCGGCAGCAGCAGCAGCAGCAGCAGCGGAAGAATAATTTGTTGTAGTATAATCCATAGTAGGGTAAGTATAATACTTACCCACATTAAAAATATCTGTGAGACGCAGGTGTGAGTAAGGAAGGTATAGTAGCTGTGAGACGCAGGTGTGAGTAAGGAAGGTATAGTATCTGTGAGACGCAGGGTGTGAGTAAGGAAGGTATAGTATCTGTGAGACGCAGGTGTGAGTAAGGAAGGTATAGTATCTGTGAGACGCAGGTGTGAGTAGGGAAGGTACAGTAGCTGTGAGACGCAGGGTGTGAGTAAGGAAGGTACAGTAGCTGTGAGACGCAGGTGTAAGTAGGGAAGGTATAGTAGCTGTGAGACGCAGGTGTGAGTAAGGAAGGTATAGTATCTGTGAGACGCAGGTGTGAGTAAGGAAGGTATAGTAGCTGTGAGACCAGGTGTGAGTAGGAAGGTATAGTAGCTGTGAGACGCAGTGTGAGTAGGAAGTATAGTAGCTGTGAGACGCAGGTGTGAGTAAGGAAGGTATAGTATCTGTGAGACGCAGGTGTGAGTAAGGAAGGTATAGTAGCTGTGAGACGCAGGTGTGAGTAAGGAAGGTATAGTAGCTGTGAGACGCAGGTGTGAGTAAGGAAGGTATAGTATCTGTGAGACGCAGGTGTGAGTAAGGAAGGTATAGTAGCTGTGAGACGCAGGGTGTGAGTAGGGAAGGTATAGTAGCTGTGAGACGCAGGTGTGAGTAAGGAAGGTATAGTATCTGTGAGACCAGGTGTGAGTAGGAAGGTATAGTAGCTGTGAGACGCAGGTGTGAGTAAGGAAGGTATAGTATCTGTGAGACGCAGGGTGTAAGGAAGGTATAGTAGCTGTGAGACGCAGGGTGTGAGTAGGGAAGGTATAGTATCTGTGAGACGCAGGTGTGAGTAAGGAAGGTATAGTAGCTGTGAGACGCAGGTGTGAGTAAGGAAGGTATAGTATCTGTGAGACCAGGTGTGAGTAGGAAGGTACAGTATCTGAGACGCAGGTGTGAGTAAGGAAGGTATAGTAGCTGTGAGACGCAGGTGTGAGTAAGGAAGCATAGTACTGTGAACGCAGGTGTGAAGTAGGAAGGTATAGTAGCTGCGAGACGCAGGTGTGAAATAGGAAAGTATAGTAGCTGTGAACCAGGTGTGAGTAGCAGGTATAGTATCTGTGAGACACAGGTGTGATAGGAAGGTATAGTATCTGAGACGCAGGTGTGAGTAGGGAAGGTATAGTATCTGAGACGCAGGTGTGAGTAGGGAAGGTATAGTATCTGAGACGCAGGTGTGAGTAGGGAAGGTATAGTAGCTGTGAGACGCAGGTGTGAGTAGGGAAGGTATAGTAGCTGTGAGACGCAGGTGTGAGTAGGGAAGGTATAGTAGCTGTGAGACGCAGGGTGTGAGTAGGGAAGTATAGTAGCATGAGACCAGGGTGTGAGTAGGGAAGGTATAGTAGCTGTAGAACCTGAGGTGTGAGTAGGGAAGGTATAGTAGCTAGTGAGACGCAGGGTGTGAGTAGGGAAGGTACAGTTGCTGTGAGACGCAGGTGTGAGTAAGGAAGGTATAGTAGCTGTGAGACGCAGGTGTGAGTAGGAAGGTACAGTAGCTGTGAGACGCAGGTGTGAGTAGGGAAGGTACAGTAGCTGTGAGACGCAGGGTGTGAGTAAGGAAGGTACAGTAGCTGTGAGACGCAGGTGTGAGTAGGGAAGGTATAGTAGCTGTGAGACGCAGGGTGTGAGTAGGAAGGTATAGTAGCTGTGAGACGCAGGGTGTGAGTAGGAAGGTATAGTAGCTGTGAGACGCAGGGTGTGAGTAAGGAAGGTACAGTAGCTGTGAGACGCAGGGTGTGAGTAGGGAAGGTACAGTAGCTGTGAGACGCAGGGTGTGAGTAGGGAAGGTACAGTAGCTGTGAGACGCAGGGTGTGAGTAGGGAAGGTATAGTAGCTGTGAGACGCAGGGTGTGAGTAGGAAGGTACAGTAGCTGTGAGACGCAGGGTGTGAGTAGGGAAGGTATAGTAGCTGTGAGACGCAGGGTGTGAGTAGGGAAGGTACAGTAGCTGTGAGACGCAGGGTGTGAGTAAGGAAGGCACAGTAGCTGTGAGACGCAGGGTGTGAGTAGGGAAGGTACAGTAGCTGTAAGACGCAGGGTGTGAGTAGGGAAGGTACAGTAGCTGTGAGACGCAGGTGTGAGTAAGGAAGGTACAGTAGCTGTGAGACGCAGGGTGTGAGTAGGAAGGTACAGTAGCTGTGAGACGCAGGGTGTGAGTAAGGAAGGTACAGTAGCTGTGAGACGCAGGGTGTGAGTAGGAAGGTACAGTAGCTGTGAGACGCAGGGTGTGAGTAGGGAAGGTACAGTAGCTGTAAGGCTCCTGCTATTGAATCCTCAACTCGCAATATTTTTATTGAAAAGTTTATATTAAGCTTTTAGTTTTAAACAATCTTTATTAGGAAACATATCACGATTATTTAGTTACACAGGTTATTTCTTAAACTAGATTTTATTTTTAAGAAAATAATATATTTTAGGAAACTATGAAAGTGCATATAAAAATTACGAGGAAACACATTATTTGTTTCATGAAAACCTTAACTTCCTTCAGTTTCATAATTACATATAAGATAAGCATAACTTTATGAGCATTTCTCCCTATTTTTTTACATTATACTTACACATTATATTTAGGAAATAAGGGAAATATAATTATATATCCAGAAGTACATTAATCATATAGACATCTGTAGCTACAAGACGTTTTAAGGAAGACAACTTACGATATTTGTAACTACAAATTTTTTTCTGGATGACAACTTACAAAATTTTATTGGGAGTATGTGCACAAATAACCCGCACATAGAACAGAGGAGTTTACGACGACGTTTCGGTCCGACTTGGACCATTTACAAAGTCACACTAACACAAAGGTGAGAAGGAGGGAGTATATATATAGGCCAGCAGATATGGACGGGACATGAGAGGTGGTAGGTAAGGAGGAAAAGAGGTAGTAGTAGTTGTAGTGGAGTCAGTCAAATACTAAGAAAGAGGAGCACTGCAAGGGAGCTTAGGGGCCCACAGAGGATAGGAGCAAGAACACAGAGGGGGGGAAATAATAAAGGATAAATACCCAAGGCAGAAAGGGTCCAAGTCGGACCGAAACGTCGTCGTAAGCTCCTCTCTTCTATGTGCGGGTTATTTGTCATGGTGTTGTGCCATTATTTGTTATTTAAGTATGTGCAATAAATCCTAGCTTACAGAACTCCAGTCTATGCAAATTCTATGCCTTGGGTATCTGCAAGCATGGTATATCTGGTAAAACAGGTGGGACATGCACGTTTGACCATCCCAAAAAATGCCGCAACCACATGACAGCAGGAGAGTGCAACTCCCTTTCCTGTAACCTATTTCACCTCAAAATAAAAAAAAACCTGAATTCCACCAATATAACGACATTCGTCTTTGCAAACATACAGGGTCTAAAGTCGTCAACAAATAATAAAATCCCTTACATCAAGGGACTGCTCACGGAGTCAAATGCAATGTTTGCAGCATTCACAGAGACCCAAGCAAATGATCATTTTGACAACGAAATATGGATCTCAAGTTATAACCTATTCAGATGCGACAGACTAAACAGGCAACAAGGGGAAGGAGGGTTGGCCTGTACATCACAGAGTCGCTCATTTGCTCAGAACTACTAAACACCTCAAATGATGTAGTTGAAGTTTTGGCAGTAACGATTGAAAACCAAAAATCTTGTTATTGTGGTTGTATACAAGCCTCCAGATGCAACTTCCCAGCATATCCGGGAGCAGATTTTGCAAATTGACCACTGTCTGGAAAATCTCTCCACTCCTGCCCCAAACATCTTGCTACTAGGAGATTTCAACTTGAGACACCAAAAATGGAGGAGTGTAGCAAATATTTTAGGAGAGATCATCCCAGGAGGCAGCTCAGATGAAAATTCACACACACATGAGCTATTAAATCTCTGCACCAAATTCACCTTAAACCAGCAAATATTAGAGCCTACAAGACTAGAAAATACCCTGGACCTCATCTTCACTAACAACGACGATCTGATACGTAATGTACCGGTATCGAAGACAATACACTCAGATCACAACATAATAGAGGTACAGACATGTATGCACAGGGCTCCTGACCAACAAAATGTGATCAGTCATGAAGGTGTCTTCACAAAATTCAATTTCAATAACAAAAACATACAATGGGAACAAGTCACCCATGTCCTAAATGAACAATCTGGGAAGGTATCCTAAACAACACAGATCCGAACCTTTGCCTAGAAAAAATAAACTCTGTGGTTCTTGAGATCTGCTCAAGGCACATTCCATTAAAAAAAAAAGATGTAAACTAAAGAGAGATGCTCCCTATACAGACAAAGGCGAAGAGTCACAGAGCTGCTGAGAGTGGCCAATATATCTGAACTACGAAAGGAGGCACTGGTTAATGAAATTGCAAATATCGAATTTAAGGTTAAGGAATCTTACAGGAGACAAGAATCGCAAAAAGAGCTAAAAGCCCTAAAGGAAAATGAAAAAAAAATCCAAAATACTTCTTTTATGCCAAATCTAAGGGAAAAACAACATCCAGTATTGGGCCCCTGCTTAAGCGAGATGGGACATACACAGATGACAGCCAAGAAATGAGTGAGATACTAAAGTCCCAATACGACTCAGTGTTCAGCGAGCCGCTGCTCAGACTAAGGGTCGACAATCCAAATGAATTCTTTATGAACGAGACCCAAAATTTGGTCATCTCAAAAATCTTGGATATTATCCTAACACCACAAGACTTTGAAAAGGCAATAAATGACATGCCCATGCACTCTGCCCCAGGCCCAGATTCATGGAACTCCGTGTTCATCAAGAACTGCAAGAAGCCCCTGTCGCGTGCCTTCAGCATTCTATGGAGAGGGAGCATGGACACAGGGGTCATTCCACACTCACTAAAAGCAATAGACATAGCCCCACTCTACAAAGACCGGCTTTGGCCTAGCTTCTTTGGTGATTGCTTGTTTAACCATCCTGTTGCTGTTGGTGACTTGCTGACCCTACATAGCCATCACAGCCTGGTTGATCTGGCACTTGGCGGAGGTAGCGATTCAACTTCATCTGAAGTCTTTTACACTTGTTCAAGCAATGTTTCTAATATCTCCTGGTAGCAGTGATATCACCGTCTTGAGCCACGGATGTGCTTCAAAACTTCTCAGTCTGCTTCCCACTGAGTTTCATCTAAACTTTCTCCCACATTTTTCACTCCAGTAAAGTTATGGGACTGTGTTAATTTGGAAGTTGGCCATATATCTTTCAGGTATATATAACCAGGTATCTTTCTAGTCTGCTCCAGAGAGGCGTTCTCAATTGTTTAAAAGCTTTATTTACTACGCAAACAGCAGGCAGTCACCTTTCATATTCCATCTCTGATCTCTCTCAAGCCTATGAAAAATGGTCTTGAGAACCGAAAACTTTGTAAAAGTGTAATCATTGGTGTTTATCTTATTTGGAAATAACTCATTATCTATCTTGTCACTATCTTGAATTATTACTCCTGCGTCTTTTACCTGTTCCTTACGTTCTGTGTAATCTACCTGGGTTCTAGGTTCCTTTTTAATTTAAAATCGTCTGGAAAGAATGATACAGCGGTTGTTAGTATCTTTATCTGTACTTGTTGAGGTTCGTACAATAAACGCAACAGGATTGTGCCCTATGGAGCTAAACTTTTACTTCCCTAAGACCAGATTTTTTATTACTATGTATTCTATTTGTAAGGAAACTGATTATCCATCCTTCTATTTTTCCTGATATATCCATGGCCCTCATTTTCAGGCTATCACCCCGTGAATGCATTTGTCAAATACGTTTGCAAAGTCCACGTTTATTTAAGGCCTTTGTAATTTTACCAAATTCATCAAATAGTTGTATTAGGCACGTCATTGCTCTACTGACCCCTATTTAAAGAGGGGCTATTTTTACTCATTTTAAGGCCTCTGGGATTTCACCTGAATCGAATCTCAGAAGAACACAGAGTACACGTACCAATGGCAGTTTCCTTATCTTTCTAAATATTTCATTTTAATAACGAAGCTCTAGTGCTGGGCACGTGGGCATGTATCTCTCTAAAACTCCACAGGATTTGTGTTAACATCACATAAATATAATTTGTAAGGTGGGCAAGGTTTATGACATAGCTATCTGGGTCTATCTGGTAATGGAAAGGTTCGTTGAACATTGATTCACTCTTTTTCGTTTAAAGTTATAATAAAAGATAATTCGTTTCTGGGCTACCCCCAAAAAAACGAAGAAAAGGATTAAAAAGAAAGTGGACAGCAGAATAAACGAAAAATTAAACATGAAAAGCAAACAGAAAAATTGAAATCAGGTAAAACAAAATGGAAAATAAGTAGGAGAAAATCGAACTAGGCAGAAAAAATGCTGAACTGGCAAAAATCTTGATAGCAACGAAAAAAGCGAAGTTAAAAAACGCAAAATATATTGAAAGCAGAAAAAGAGAAAATGCATAAATAGTATCTACATACTTCTGACATGGGTACAGAAGTGTTTGAGAGTGCCCCGTATATCGTGTGAGAGCACCATCAAAGGTAGGTAGGGACCGTGACCGTCATCCTGGTAGCCGAGCGTCAAGTGTTCACCAGAAGTAATTCAATACCTTTGCAAAGACCAACTCCAAACATTTTCTGAAGTAGCCAATATATTTGTCGGAGGAAGGAGATTATATTGTGTGTGTGTGTGTGTGTGTGTGTACTCACCTAATTGTGGTTGCAGGGGTCGAGACTCAGCTCCTGGCCCCGCCTCTTCGCTGTTCGATACTGGGTCTCTGCTCTCCCTGCTCCATGAGCTTTATCATACCTTGTCTTAAAACTATGTATGGTTCCTGCCTATATATATATATATATATATATATATATATCGGATTCGTTTGATGTGACGTTCCCTACTTTAGTAGCACACGGGGGAAAAATACGTCTTGAAAATGTGCCATGGTCGAGAGTTATATTGCCATATATTTCACGAAAGCATCGTTCTCTGCGTGCTCTTCCTCTCCTCTCAGTCCTCCTGTCTGTACCTCCTCTTCCGCCGCCTCTTCCTCTACCCCCTACTTCGTCCTCCTGATTCTGCCGCGCCTCCGCCTCTCCGTTTCTGCCTCGCTTTTCTTGAGCGCGTTTCCGCCTTTCTTTTTCGTCCTCTTTTTTCCTCTTTCTCAGGCCCGTCTTTCCCTTTTCCTTCCCCTCGTCCTCCTGTCTGTCTACCCACACCTACCGCTGTGTGTATCAACTAGCATCTAACGTCTCTCAGAAATTATGTTCTCTCCGTTCCGGTGACTGTCAGCTCACTTTGTTTATCGCTATCAGTGTCCAAGAGTACACATGAGAAGCTACTGTGCATGCTTGAGCTCGTCTGTATCTGCACGTAAGTAATATTTGTACCTACAGTGCTTCATTAAGTTTCACACTGTATAAAGCACAGAAAAATGTATAAAAATTATAGGCAAAAATGGTAGGAAAATCTTAATATTCGCGTCGCTCATCACTTATCTAAAGTTGTCCACGTGTGTGTGTTATTTGGTGCCAATTAGTTATTGTTTTTGTAAAGAATGTGAGTGTAATTCACTTGCGAAGATAAGTAGTTATTGACAAACCTGTACCCATATATTATATACACACAAACTTACTTACACGAGTTCAACGTATGTATGTATGATTTTAATAATAATTAAAGCAAGGGATAAGTCGCTACCGTCAAATTACCACCCAATAAGTCTGACCTCAATTGTAAGGAAATTATTAGGGTCAATCATATCTGATATTATAAGAAGCCATCTTGATAAGCTTAATTTGATGTATGATACTCAGCATGGATTCACGAGGGGCCTTTCCTGCCTGACTAATTTACCGACTTTGTTCAGTAAAGCATTTGAGGCATGATAAAGAAGACGATATTTATTTGGATTTTAGTATAGTACCACACAAAAGACTTAAAGAAAGTGGCAGCTCATGGTATTGGAGAAAAAGTTCTGTCATGGATCAAGGCGGGGCTAACCGTCAGGAAGCAAAGAATCTGCATAAATGAGATGAAATCTGAGCGAGGATGAGTCAGAAGGATCCACAAGGATCTGTTTTAGACCCATTGTTCTTAATTTTTTAACGCCTCGCGTATTTTGAAACAATCTTATGAAGTGAGTAATAAAATCAAAGAGATTTAGCATTCTGACTCTAAAATAATAGATTTCTAGTCAAAATATTTTAATTTTAATCGTAAATTATCATTTTCGTTTAAAAGTGAGATAATCTACATATTTTAGCTATAAACTGAAGTATTTAGAAAATGTCTATGTGAAACGTCGAAATATTTAATGGTCGACAACAGCAACAAAAATTATGTTGCCAAAGATATTTGAAGGTATTTAGGTTATTTTGGTGTTGCTGAATTAAAAAATGGCAGTGATTATAGTTTGCAAGATATTGCATACCTACCCTTCAATAACAGGGAACTTAGCTATAAAGTGTGTAAATGTATATGTTGTGACAATTTGTATATAAAGAAAGGTTTCAATCGATACAAGTAAGTCAAGTGAGATTATCCTGCTTTGGATTCAGCAAGGAGACCTGTGCCACACAGTGAAGACGTTCTCGTACCAGTGTTTACAACACAGTCTGGCCTTCCCTTGTCAGATGTTGAAGAAACTCAGGTTTTAGGATGTAACACAGGTGATAACAGAGGAAGTGAATATGAAGTAAACATTTCAACAGCCCAGCAGTTCTCCTCAGAAGAACTCGATGATCTGATACGTGACCTCAGTCTGTCAAAGCAAGCATCTGAACTTTTAGCATCCAGACTAAAAGAAAAGAACTGTCTACAAAAATAAGTTAAAATAACAGCTTATCGGACACGAGAGGTTGAATTCACTCCTTAAGCCAAGATGAAGAACTTGGAAACTGCAATTGTTAACATCCCTGGACTTTTTCCTATGGGACTTGAATATCGACCAGGATTGGCGGCTGTTTATAGTCAGCTCCACAATGGTAACCAGTATGCTGGAGCCTCCAACTAGACTGTTCTGGTGACCAACACAGAAAATCGTACAAACGACGTTTTCATGTGCAGTAATTAGTAGTATATGAATTATCTTACTATGTTAATCTGTTATTATATAGAATGAAGTGTTAGTATGTATTATATGATTTAACTCATGTATGATCCAAATAATTTCAGCGTGATTTGTAAGTTAGCCCCGCCTAATCAATATATTTGTTACATCCTTTATGTTTTTCAATGGAATACCAAATTTATCAAAAACTAGAGTCAGTCAAGCAAACCCGATACATATTCGGAATCAGCACCACGAACTACCCTAAAAATAGATGTAATATCATATATATTACATATATTAATATCATATATATTACATATATTAATATCATATATATTACATATATTAATATCATATATATTACATATATTAATATCATATATATTACATATATTAATATCATATATATTACATATATTAATATCATATATATTACATATATTAATATCATATATATTACATATATTAATATCATATATATTACATATATTAATATCATATATATTACAAATATTAATAACCTTGACGAGAGAATAACAAGTGATATGAGCAAATTCGCTGATACAGTAAAAGGCAGCATAAATGATTCAGAGGAAGATGCCACTGTACTTCATAAGGATTTAGATAAGCTCATAAATCTGCTAGAGTTCTATGACAACGGAACAAAAGCTAGGCAAAATAGGTCTCAGTGGACCATATTTTTGAACTGTAAGGCATTCGAATACTAGACTGAAAGGAAGCAGCTATAGTTCGGGAGGTGGTGCTGAAATGGGCGAATGTGATGAGTGGGGTTCTACATGGATCACTGCTTGAACCACTACTGTTTCATGAATACATAAACGATATGACTGAACAGATCACTTCAGAGGAGTCCTTCTTCGCAGAGGAGAATACAAAAGGAAGATTAGAAAAGCCTGAACACAGATCTGGGCAAGATGTAGGATTACCCTAACAAGTGGAAATTGGAACGTAATCAATTAAAAACGAAAGTAATAAAAATCGGAAAAGGGTAAAGACGACCAGAAACTGAGTACTGGATCGGAGTAAGGAGCCTGCAAAACCTCTATGATAAAGGAGGATTTAATGGCGAGAATAATTCCAAGCACATAGCCTGAGACACACATCAACCGATTATCTACTACAGCAAACAAGAGACTGGCTATTAACTCAAGATCCTCAACAAGGAGTTCAACCTATACTATATTCGGCACATGTCAGACCCATCTTGAAGTATGTAGCGTCAGGATGGAACCCCATCTGATAAAGCATGTCAAGAAGTTGGAAAAGTACAAATGTTTACAACATAATAGTCCCAGAGCTGAGGGGAATGAGCTATAAGAAACTAAAGGGGGTAAGCTGACGACATTAAATAGGACAGAAGGACCAAGGGGTTACTTGATCGTGATGTACAGAATACAGAGAGGAATTGACAGGGTGGAGGGGGAGAGTTCGTTAGAGAGGCGATAATTGGGTACACTAGGGCACAACTAAGTTTTAAAATATAGACAAGTCACGGGAATGTTCGGAAATCTTTAGTCTAAAAGTGGTCAGGAAGTGGAACGACCTAGATTGCGAAGTGGTAGAGACAGGATCCACACATAGTTTTAAGAATAGGATTGTTTGGGCTTACACAACCGGAAGTAAAGAAACTCTGTAGCGGCCAAGGTGAGTTAGTGGTATTTTCATACGAAACTGTGCGTGGTATTTTTTTAAGAAACTCTGCAAGTGGTAATGCTGGTGTTGCAGAGAAGAGAAGGGGTGCTGGGAAGAGATGGGTTGCAGCGAAGCGAGAGGGACGGGGAGGACAAGGGGTAGTGGTGCAAAGAAGCGGAGGAGGGTTAGTAGTGTTGCAGCGAAGCGGACACTAGTGGTGGTGGTGGTAGTGGTTATGTGGATGAGGGTGCGTTGTGATCAGGTACCGCAGTAATGCGTGTTGAGCTCGCGTGTCAATTTGCAGGTGTTTATGAGGTTAACCACGCGAGGATCCTCTTAAACGATGTTCCCTTTGATATTCTCTTGTCTTCCCTGTAATGCCATTGACGCTCAATTGGTACTTTTATTGACGTGAAATTAGCAATGACTGCAAAGCCAAAATGAGAGGCAAAGGAAGACGACGTAAACTATTTTCTCGATAATAACGACGTAGAACTGCTACTAACTGTATTCGTCGTAACGAAGTTTAACAACCATAACGATATTATGCAACATATTCCTAATCAATATTGTTAGCCTGAGGAAATTGCATTGTAAACATCATCATCAATGTCAAATGTTTTCCTGTGTATATATTAAGGGTGTTCGTTATAATTGTCCAATATATTGCATACACTGCAGCGAAATTACTTACTAGAGTTGCTCACTATATAGAAACAATGTAATAATGTGCATGGGGGTTTTCTTCTGAATCATCTACACTAATATAAATTTCCTGGTTTATTTTATCCACAGCACCAACAGTTTTATAATTAATTTTTTCTACAGCAATTTTTGTCAAGCTTTTTTTGTTTTACAAACAAATCTTATTTTGCTAAAAAAAAATATATTCAAGTTTACTTTTTTATCATTTAAAATGACTAAATTACAATAATAGTTTTGTAAAAACAACAATAGTATATGAAAAAATTTCAACTAACCTTTTCTACCAAAAATTTCTTTAAAAGTTGACTCTTTCTTCAGCAGCAGTCAAGTTATAGTTTACTTTTTCTATAATAACAGTTGCCTACATTACTTTCTTCAACAACTTTGTAAATCCTTACTATAATACACATAGTAAATGGTTATAACTATGACCATAATTTTTAAAGAGGTGGAGTGGAAGGCCAGCGGAAGGCCTCGGTCAGATAGTAAAAAGCTCCAACGGCGGGTCATCATCTGACTAAAACCCGCGTCAGGAAATTGTCCTGTTTCCTGACGAACCTTACCTTATCTTACCATAATATTTCACAAAAATGTGAAAGTAACAAATGTGTAGAATGAGAACTGAGGTCTGAGCCCACAACCAGGCAGACCCAAGCGTTACTACTACACCACAGACATGCAAAACGTGTGAGACTGTACGTCACCAGACGAATAAAATTCAATAAAGCCAAGTAAAGTTAATTCCTTGAGACACTATGGTCGTCACGAACATTAATCAGTGGATTTAAAAAAAATTCGGGTTACTAACGATATATTTGGATACTACAAAAATTCACGTGTAGGACAGAACTGAGTATATTTTGTGGTATGGTGTATCTTGTGTTAAATGAATGATGTTAGGATTGCATTTAGTGCTATTGTAAATGTGTTAAGGTTACCTGCTGGAGGGGTAGCGTATTAGCATTGGTTTTTAATAATAGTCTCAAGTTCTAGGTATGTTTGACATACCTATGTATGTATTATGTATATAAAGTTTTAAATAAAATATAACAAAATCTATGACAGTTTTTTTTTATATTTACATTAATAAGGTTCTTTTAAAACTCAAACTTTCTCTCTTTTTGTTTCTAATATGGATGTAATATGGGTTCACATCACGATCACGGATGTAATATGGGTTCACATCATGATCACGGATGTAATATGGGTTCACATCACGATCACGGATGTAATATGGGTTCACATCACGATCACGGATATAATATGGGTTCACATCACGATCACGGATGTAATATGGGTTCACATCACGATCACGGATGTAATAGGGGTTTACATCACGATCACGGATGTAATATGGGTTCACATCACGATCACGGATGTAATAGGGGTTCACATCACGATCACGGATGTAATAGGGGTTCACATCACGATCACGGATGTAATAGGGGTTCACATCACGATCACGGATATAATAGGGGTTCACATCACGATCACGGATGTGGCCTGAGTATAAGAGAAGTAATTCATCCTTCATCAAAGCGATTTTCACAAAGTGTAGAGGGTTATGGAAACAGTTAATGGCTTAGCAGCAATGAGAGTGCTGATGGGCGTGGGAAGCACCCTAGTTCTAGGAGGCAGTAAGGAAAAATTCCTGGAGAGGAAGAGTGCTGTCAACACCAACAACAGAGGAACCGTCCCGCTATCTTAATAGCGACAGGGCCTTGGCTTCGCAGCTGGAGAACAGTGGCAGAGGGAAGGAATCCGATAAGAGAGAAAATCATGATAAAAATATTAATATATTCAATCTGTGATAATAAAAACCAACAATAATTTGGTAAAGAAATACACACGCAACTTAATGAGGCATTTATTCGCCCACCTGGGCTTCAAGAAAATGCATACATTACATGGACACAACGAGTATAGGAGAGAAGATTGGGGAATAGTAGCAATAGTAGGTGTAGTAATAGCAGTACTGTAGAAAATGTTTCAGGTGCTAGACTCTAGGAAATAAAAAAGCTGTCTTTATTCAGTGTAACGGTACTGGACACGCATAAAAAATTGAAATCGTGCACTTGTACCTCCTTGTGTCTGGTAATAGGATATCCAGACAGGCATTCTTCCAACTCTTAAGGTGTTCTCATGCTGCACAAAGGTGTTCAGATTTGTACACCTGCTGGCATGTATCATTCAAATGTGTTTCGAGAATGTTGGATGCTTTTCTCCAGACGACTTTGTCTAGCTCTTAGAACTTTACACCATCTGTTTCACTTTTAACAACAGCTTCTACCAGCAAACATACAGGATGATTATAGAGCCCCCAGGAGCACTGTACAAGCAAATATTTGAATGAAACAATTAGAACGTTAATAATTCACTATAGTTCAGAGTTTACAGAAAACCAATTAACGAAAATGATCATGTTTACTCCAGGATTCCAAAATCAAACGTAGTATCATAGTAGGATTTTTCTTAAGGCTTTTTGTGTCAGTAAACCAGAATTTCTGTGCTGTCAAAGAACAAGAAATTAGCCAGCTTCGACGTCACATCCCTATTTACAGATCATGAAGGAGGATGAGACCACACATGGAATTTTTGTAGACAGCACTGAACTTTATTTTCATGTCAATTATTTTTCCTTCAATTACTCTTCCATATGGCATGTTCATGGGGTCACCAATTAGTGTTGTTCTTACCAACTTCTATATGCAACATGTAGAGGAAAGATTCTCGAGCATCATCCATTCGTCCTTTAGCTTTGAAAAATATAAACAAACACCTTCCTGACACAAACCTTCACTCCAAACAGGTAAAAGACTGGAGGCAGGTAGAATCCTGGAGGCAGGTAAAATCGTGAAGGCTGCAAACACTAACAATTACGATGATACAATCATGTGGTGGGTCCGGGAGAAAGAAAAAATGGAATTTATCTTAGGAAGGGCGATGAAACATTCACAGTCGTGGAGACAGGTACAATCATAGACACAAAAAAATCACGAAGGATACAAACAATGACAATCAGGGAGATACAACTGTGAGATGGGTCCTAGAGAAGGAAAAAAATGGGATTTCCACAGGCAGCGTCAATGAAACTCAGGCAGACCAACTGTATAGCATCAAGTGAATGTGTAAAGGATTTTTCATCGTTTGTTCTACCAGAGAATCCCTTTTATCGTTGTAAGCGTATTTGTGTTTTGTTTCCGTACAACGTATTTTTTTTTATTTAGGAAAAATAACTGCTGAGAGCCTTAATTGTTGTACCTTGTTTAAAAACACTAAAAATATTCAGAAAATTCAGAGCTTTAAGCCTATTACAAATACAATACGAAATAAGTTTAAGCCGCAGCAAATTATTAAATGTTATTCACATTTGCTATGAAAGAAATAGGAAATACATTATGAAACACTTGTGATATTCCACCAAACTAACTGATCTAGTTTTATACTGGAGGAGCGAGTTTATTGTGCAGCGCCACTCGTTCTTTGAGTGAATATACAACCAAGACAATAATACGGTATTGTGCAGTGTCACTCGTCTTGTGATACAGCATATTTCTATAAGGAGAGTATTGTGCAGTGTCACTCGTCTTGTGATACAGCATATTACTATAAGGAGAGTATTGTGCAGTGTCACTCGTCTTGTGATACAGCATATTACTATAAGGAGAGTATTGTGCAGTGTCACTCGTCTTGTGATATAACATACCACCATAATGACAGTACTGTGCAGTGTCACTGGTCTTGTGATATACCACCATAATGACAGTACTGTGCGGCGACACTGCAGTATATCTTCCAGTATGGCTGGGAAAAAAATTCTCCTGTAGACTTCTTCGGTACATTCGCAGTGTTTTGCAGATGCTACACTGTGTGCCAGAGCGAACTCCACCGGGTTTCCGGACCGTTGACTTTCTGCTTGCGAAAGGAAAGATTCACCTCCTTGAAGGTAGACCACCAGTCCCACCTTGACCAACCCTAAGCTTACCCACAACCTTGGCCAAGAACATTACGTTCCTGACGAAGGAAGGGGTATAAAGGGGAAGTGTTTGGAGGAGTGCTGGGGACTTTAATAATGAACTTGGAGGATGACCTGCTGGGGGATGCAAAACCTTTCCTTACCTGGGAACTTGAAGCATGTGTTTGGAGGACATCTCTTATCCCCTCCCACTGAAGGCTTCAGGGATTCACTAGCAGGACGATACTGAAGGTGTTTGGTGGAGAATGAGAAAGAATTGAAAAGTTAAGGCTTGGAGATTTTGGAGTACGAGCCGGAGAACGCATTGTATTTGTTAGGAAATGTTATTAAATTCTTCTAGTGGCTAGAGAATATATTTTACTTGAAGAAAAATTAGAGAGAATGCATCTAAAGTTCTGTTTTAATAAATATACTGTACAAAGTAGATTTTTTATAGTTTCTTCCTATGAAAAAATGTCATTTGTCCTATGAATGTTAATGATTAAGTTGTAAAACTCTACGAAAATTGTGTTATAATAAACTTTTGTATAGTTTCTTGAAAAAAAATAGTCTGCCCCTAATTTTTGTTTTGTTTTTCAAAGTACTGCATGAAGTTGAGAAAAATATTAACTTTTATTAACTTCCTTAAAACTAGCGTAAGGTCCATTAAAAGTTATGTATTCGCCTAAAAGATATGTTTGCCTAAACATGCTGCATGTACTTGAACCTGGAGTTTACCTGGAGAGGGTTCCGGGGGTCAACGCCCCCGCGGCCCGGTCCGAGACCAGGCCTCGTGGTGGATCAGGGTCTGATCAACCAGGCTGTTACTGCTGGCCGCACGTAAACTGACGTACGAACCACAGCCCGGTTGGTCAGGTACTGACTTTAGGTGCCTGTCCAGTTCCTTCTTGAAGACAGCCGGGGTCTATTGGTAATCCCCCTTATGTATGCTGGGAGGCAGTTGAACAGTCTTGGGCCCCTGACACTTATTGTGTTGTCTCTGTGTACTCGTGGCGCCCCTGCTTTTCATTGGGGGAATATTGCATCTCCTGCCGAGTCTTTTGCTTTCATAGGGAGTGATTTTCGTGTGCAGGTTTGGTACTAATCCCTCTAGAATTTTCCAAGTGAATATTATCATGTATCTCTCTCGCCTACGCTCCAGGGAATACAGATCAAGGGCCTTCGGCCGTTCCCAGTAATTCAGGTGCCTTATCGTACTTGTGTGTGCCGTGAAAGTTCTTTATACACTCTCCATGAAGGTTCTCATTATCCATCCTATCATTTTCTTAGCAGATACGGTAGATACATTGTTGTGGTCTTTGAAGGCGAGATCCTCTAACATTATCACTCCCAGGTCCTTCACATTACTTTTTCGCTCTATTGTATGGTTAGAATTTGCCCTATTCCCTGATCCAGTTTTAATTTCATCAAGTTTTCCATATCTGAGTAGTTGAAATTTCTCTTCATTGAACTTCATATTGTTTTGAGTGGCCCATTTGAAGATTTGGTTTATGTCCGCTTGGAGTCTTGCGGTGTCTTCGATGGAGGTCACTGCCATGGCAATCCGGGTGTCATCCGCAAAAGGAAGACGGAGCTATGGCTTACAGCTCTGTTTATGTCAGATATGAGGATGAGGAATAGAATGGGAGTGAGTACTGTGCCTTGTGGAACAGAGCTTTTCACTGTAGCTGCCTCAGACGTTACTCTGTTAACTATTACTCTTTGTATTTTATTTGTCAGGAAGTTATAGATCCATCTACCAACCTTTCCTGTTATTCCTTTATCACGCATTTTGTGCGCTATTACACCATGGTCACACTTGTCAAAAGCTTTTGCAAAGTCTGTGTATACTACATTTGTATTTTGTTTATCCTCTACAGCATCCAGGACCTCGTCATAGTGATCCAGGGGCTGGGACAGGTAGGAACGACCTGCTCTAAACCCGTGTTACCCTGGGTTGTGTAACTGATGGGTATCTAGGTGGTTGACGATCTTGCTTCTTAGAACCCTTTCAAAGATTTTTATATGGGATGTTAGTGCTATCGGTCTGTAGTTCTTTGCATTTGCTTTACTGCCATCGTTGTAGAGTAGGGCTATGTCCGTTGATTTTAGTGAGTATGGAATGACCCCTGTGTCCATGCTCCCTCTCCATAGAATGCTGAAGGCACGCGACAGGGGCTTCTTGCAGTTCTTGATGAACACGGAGTTCCATGAATCTGGGCCTGGGGCAGAGTGCATGGCCATGTCATTTATTGCCTTTTCAAAGTCTTGTGGTATTAGGATAATATCCAAGATTTTTGAGATGACCAAATTTTGGGTCTCGTTCATAAAGAATTCATTTGGATTGTCGACCCTTAGTCTGAGCAGCGGCTCGCTGAACACTGAGTCGTATTGGGACTTTAGTATCTCACTCATTTCTTGGCTGTCATCTGTGTATGTCCCATCTCGCCTAAGCAGGGGCCCAATACTGGATGTTGTTTTTCCCTTAGATTTGGCATAAAAGAAGAAGTATTTTGGATTTTTTTTTTTCATTTTCCTTTATGGCTTTTAGCTCTTTTTGCGATTCTTGTCTCCTGTAAGATTCCTTAATCTTAAATTCGATATTTGCAATTTCATTAAGCAGTGCCTCCTTTCGTAGTTCAGATATATTGGCCACTCTCAGCAGCTCTGTGACGCTTCGCCTTTGTATAGGGAGCGTCTTTCTCTTTCTAAAGTCAGTACCTGATCAGCCGGGCTGTGGCTCGTACGTCGGTTTATGTGCGGCCAGCAGTAACAAAATGGTTGATCAGGCCCTGGTCACGGACCGGGCCACAGGGGCGTTGATTCCCCAAACACTCTCCAGGTATATTCCAGGTAATTCTAGTCTCCCGTGCCTCAGCGCATGCCACTGGAATAGTGCAGAGGGATAAGTTGATAATGCAGTTGAATATTAGCGATGAAGATCTGAAGGCATTCACAAGTCATCATAGGAAAACTAATATTCAAATTTCTTCAATAAAAATTATAAACCAGGATATTATACAGCCCAAATTTAATTCAGACTTTTCAAAGAGACCAGAAAGACGAACATCCTAAGGTACACAAGCACTAACTTTGATACCGCTTAGAAGTTGCATCACTAAGTTATCAGCTTGGAAGGGTTGAAGGTAATCAGATACGACACTCAGAAATTATCGCATGAGAAGCAGTATTTTGTTTTCTATTCCCCAAAAAAGCAAATTGGGACCTGCACGTCAGAACCAATCCATATTTTTCTTCAAGTAAGACTGACCGTCTTTTAAGAAAGTACAATAAGTTTTATGTAAGATTAGTGTACATAACATTCAGATTTTTAACAATGGCCTTGAGAGCACACAGATTTAAGACACACAAAAGAACATTAATTTGATTTAATTTAGTACAACCAAATATAGTCCAACACTGACTTATTCCTGATAAGAGAGACGCTGCTATTATTTCACATGCAACAATTAGTTTCAGAAATCTGGCACATGATAACTTACCCTAACATCAAGACTTTGTTGTCTTTGAGGAAAACACAGGACTAAAAGTTTAAAGGTGACCAGAAGATACATTTTCCAGTAATTACAGAGACTCCAACAAAATTTGTGCCTACACAGACTAGGTCTATGAAACGTTCCATTTCATACGATGTGTCAGCCATTGAAGATTGATGATGTTCACGAATATTACATTTTAATCAAAGGAAAGCTCTAAACCCGTAGCAGTAATATAGCTCCTCTGGAATGGGAGACATTATAATTCGATCCATGCTAGGGAAAAAGATATCCAGTTCCTTGGATCAAGAGCTCGTCACTAGCATCAAGGCATAATACAATAAAATAATACTATACCATTTCGAGATTAGAACGACCAAAATGTCATGTACACTCCATTCAATATACCAACCTCCTCGTAAGATTCACCACTGTTGAAGCCAATCAGAGGAGCCTGTCTCCACCTATCATACGGAAACAAACTCTAGAAATAATCTACGTAGCACTGTGGGGAGGCGCGCGCCCGCGCGTGCACGCACTCCCAAGAATCTGCACCAAGATAACTTACTCAAGAGTTTGAAAATTTGAAGGTGTTTGAGTTATAAACGAAAATCAGTGATACTGCAAACGAATTTGTTGCTAAAAATGTTCATAAAAATAGGAGTTTCCCATCGTTAAACTTACAAACTCCTCTATGAAACAGTAATTGATTTAGATAATACTTTCTATTAAGATACACCAGCATGTAAGGTTTGAAGCTGATCAGAAGAGGCATTCTCTAGTTATACTAGTTACAATGTAGGGAAACAGTTTGCTTAATTAAACTGATAAGTTAAAACTTACACAGCTCAAAGTGAGTGACAAACTGTGTTAATAAACCCCATCAATGATAAACAGTTTGAAGCCGATCAAAAATGCATTCTCCAGTAAATGATCTTATTCCAACCTGAGCCTACTTGAAAGTTGTTCCGGGGGTCAACGCCCCCACGGCCCCGTCCTCGATAAGACCTCCCGGTGGATTAAGGCCTGATCAACCAAGCTGTTACTGTTAGCTGCATGCAATCCAACGTACGAACCACAGCCCAGCTGATCAGGCAATAACTTTAGGTACTGGTCACGGATCTACTGGTAATTCCCCTTAGGTATGTTGGGAGGCTGTTGAATAGAAATTTAGATAAATGGTTATAATCATAACAATAGTTTTTAAAGGGGTTGACCGGTGAGCCAGCGAAAGGCCCTGGTCAGATGACCAAGAGCTCCAGCTGCGGGGTCATCGTATGACTAAGACCCGCTCCAAGAAACTCTTGTCCTGCTTCCTGACAAACTTTACCTAACCTAACCTGCTGAAGAGTCTTGGGCCCCGTACACTTAGTGTACTCATGGCATCCCTGTTTTTCACTAGGGGTATGTTGCATCATCTGCCTAGTCTTTTGCTTTCGTAGGGAGTGATTTGTTTGTGCAGATTTCGGACCAGTCCCTCTTTGATTTTCCAGGTGAAGATTATGATGCATCTTTCTCATCTGCGTTCCATGAAGTATAGGTCAAGGGACTTCAAAAGTTCTCAGTAATATCAGTTGTTTTTAATTATTTCAGTAAAAGTTCTAATTTGCACTTACTCGGACTAAACTTATGAGGTATCATCATCATTCACTCTCACAGAATGTATTGTCAATAATATTTTGAAGTCAATCAGAAGAATTCTTTAATTATTGAATAAAAATATATATCATTATTCATTCAGTAAAACTGGCAAATTGAGAGTGTGAACCTTGTGTTCATTAAACATCACCAGTGGTAAAAACTTGAACCCCTTTTTGATAAGTCTTTCTCCGTTTATTGCACGGATTCCAACAATCCCAAGATTTTGTACTGGAAATAATTTGGCTGCGCGCTAAAGAAACTTAACTGGTACTATTCTGGCCCTAAGATGAAACAGTTAATAAACAGTGAGCCGTTGTGAATCTGTAAAAAAAATGATATGATTTAACGGGAATAAAAATTTCACATTATTTTACACAAGATTGTCAAACCTACAGTTACACATCTGAATTTTACTCTCCGCCATCGTCGAATTTCTAGGCACCTTTTTTTTTAACGTTAGAAGCAACGTCACTGAAGGTTTTAGATGTTATATGAGCCATTCCAGCATGTTGAGAATGGGTTCAAGAACACTAGTCATGGGACACCTGCACATTCCAGGATGCTGAGAATGGGTTCAACAACACTGGTCATGGGACACCTGCACATTCCAGGATGCTGAGAATGGGTTCAAGAACACTGGCCATGGGGCACCTGCACATTCCAGGATGTTGAGAATGGGTTCAAGAACACTGGTCTGGGGCACCTGCATTCCAGGATGCTGAGAATGGGTTCAGAACACTGGTCATGGGGCACCTGCATTCCAGGATGCTGAAAATGGGTTCAAGAACACTGGTCATGGGGCACCTGCACATTCCAGGATGCTGAGAATGGGTTCAAGAACACTGGTCATGGGACACCTGCACATTCCAGGATGCTGAGAATGGGTTCAACAACACTGGTCATGGGGGCACCTGCACATTCCAGGATGCTGAGAATGGGTTCAACAACACTGGTCATGGGGCACCTGCACATTCCAGGATGCTGAGAATGGGTTCAAGAACACTGGTCATGGGGCACCTGCACATTCCAGGATGCTGAGAATGGGTTCAAGAACACTGGTCATGGGGCACCTGCACATTCCAGGATGCTGAGAATGGGTTCAGAACACTGGTCATGGGGCACCCATTCCAGGATGCTGAGAAAGGTTAAGAACACTGGTCATTTGGCACCTCATTCCAGGATGCTGAGAATGGGTTCAGAACACTGGTCAGGGCACCTGCAACCATCTGAATGTTAACAACGGTCATGGAGCACCTGCACATTCAGGATGCTGAGAATGGGTTCAACAAACTGTCATGAGCACCTGCACATTCCAGGATGCTGAGAATGGGTTCAACAACACTGGTCATGGAGCACCTGCACATTCCAGGATGCTGAGAATGGGTTCAACAACACTGGTCATGGGGCACCTGCACATTCCAGGATGCTGAGAATGGGTTCAAGAACACTGGTCATGGGGCACCTGCACATTCCAGGATGCTGAGAATGGGTTCAACAACACTGGTCATGGGGCACCTGCACATTCCAGGATGCTGAGAATGGGTTCAAGAACGCTGGTCATGGGGCACCTGCACATTCCAGGATGCTGAGAATGGGTTCAAGAACACTGGTCATGGGGCACCTGCACATTCCAGGATGCTGAGAATGGGTTCAAGAACACTGGTCATGGGGCACCTGCTCATTCCAGGATGCTGAAAATGGGTTCAAGAACACTGGTCATGGGGCACCTGCACAATTGCTTTAGGAATTTGGTCCTCATTACTGTACACAAGTGTTGAAAACTCGAAATCGACTGGACGAGGCATTTTCGAGTAATGAGGAAAAAAATCGAAACGTTGGATGAAAAAAAAATCAGACAACAGCTTAAAATTCATCCTCAGAGGAAACATAATGAGCCACACTTGTCAACTTGCCTGGCTTAACTTGCCTGGCTTAACTTGCCTGGCTTAACTTGCCTGGCTTAACTTGCCTGGCTTAACCATCCGCCGTTATTAACTCGAGTAAGTTTTCCTAGCTGTATACGAGAGTTACATAGCTGTATTCTAGTCTTTATCTGAATGACTTTTTGTTTACAATTATAAAATACCAGAAATTATAGAGAAAATGTTCGTATTACGCCAACAGTGGATAGTTACGTAATTGTGCGCCAACAAGTGAACCTGCGAGTGATGGTGTATAGTGCACCAGCAAGTGATGGTGTATGGTGCACCAGCAGCTCAGCCTGTGAGTGATGGTGCATGCTAAGAGTACATTACATTTTATTCAGCGTATGTCATACACCCATATAGGCTGCCCTCCCGACTAGCGAACCAGATGCTAAGACTATAATTAATAAGAGCCCCCTCGCTATGCTTAGCACCTTGGTTCAACGAGCCAATCACAAGGAAGCCCGCCAAAGTTGTGAAGCGATGTGGTAAACTTGTTAATTAACATTGGCAGACTTACCTCCAAGTCTGGTCGAATATGGATCCTACTGTGTCTTTTGCTTGCAATTTGCCTTTCTGTACATATCCTCTGTAAATATTGTACATATTATTGCTTGCTGTTTGAAGGAAAAATAAGTATTTACTCTTTGCTGCCTTTTGTTCGTTCCTTGTTTCTACCTTGGTTATCTTGATACAACCAGGTGTGCAGGCCACTAGACTACACCTGTGTTAGTAATAGTGCTCCAGAAACTCAGCCTGTGAGTGGCGGTGTATGGTGCACTAGCAGCTCTGCCTGTGAGTGATGGTGTATGATGCACCTGCAGGTAAGCTTGTGAGCTGCTAGCGTATAGTGTATAGTGTATCATGTTCGTCTAGCAGGTGTGTTGAACACACACAACACGTCAGAGTAGTAGCAGTACTTCACCACAGAATGAAACACAGGTTTCAAAATATAGACTTTCAGTAATATTAAGTGACTAAAAAGTCACACCCTCATGAATTATTAGCCTTGATCACTAAGTTAATTATTAATACAGAGCTTAAATCTCCCAGACTGTGTGCCAGGAACAGAGCTAAATATTAGACGCCTTCGATAGTCCCCTCGACCCTTAGGGGGTTGAGAGGACTATGGAAGGGGTCCATAAATGGCTGGGGGTTAAGAGGGGGGTCAGTAAATGTCTGGGAACGTCCTTTGCGTTGTGTATCTGTGACCTTCCACCCCCCTTCCTTGTCTCTCACATCTCTGCAACCAAATATCATTGCCTTTGTTGATACTCATCTGATGTAACCTTAATGATATCAACACTCGCTAAAAATCAGGTTATTTTAAATTTAATATTTTTCAAAATTGAAATGCGTATTACCTATTTTTTATGAAATTATTATTATTACTATTATTATTATTCGTAGTACTATTAGATAAAGTACCATTTATTAAATTATTTTCATACACAAAATGTTTCGGGGTCGATGAACAATCTTAAACTTCATGAAGGTGTCGATGAGTTGAAGACTTTGGGACCACTGTAAAACAGGAACATAATTACTTAAGTAGTTATAATTTGATAAGTTAATTATCGTTATTATTACACACATAGAGATGTATTAAAATATGAAACTTTATAATAATAATTATAAATGGAAATTAATAATATATATGGTCTATTATTTGCACAAGTAACAGAAGAAAACTATACAGTAATTATTTTAAATACATTGAAAGGTACAGAAATTATTGGCCTTAGTAGAAATTATTGAAATAACTGTTTAGCTATGTATAGTAGACTCCTAATAGTCCACCCATTATAACTCCACATATGCTGCGAGCTGCTGGTTCACTGTGCACCTGCTGGTTCACTGTGCACCTGCTGGTTCACTGTGCACCTGCTGGTTCACTGTGCACCTGCTGGTTCACTGTGCACCTGCTGGTTCACTGTGCACCTGGTTCTGCACGCTGGTTCACTGTGCATGGCCCTTTCAGCTTCTATGAGAAAGGTCCACAGAAGTGACAATTTTTTTTATTCAGGCCATTCCTCATGCGTGTAGATATACACGCTGTTAATAACTACAATATTTCCCGTGCTGGCACACGTAGAGCAGTTTGTTTTAAATTGTTTATTGCCGGTTAACTGGTTAACGTACGTTAACCTAACCTAGAGCAACAAATCTGATTTTTGTATTTTTTTTATATTTGGCAGAAATTCACGAATTGCACTTAGTACAAAATCACACGTCTTTACTTCGATTAGATGTTGCAAAAGAAAAAAAATCTTACTGTGCGTAACGAGCGTATTGTTTCCAACGAATTTAGGCACAATTGTGTATCCCCCATTGCAAGATGTTTCTTTTTTTTTCAGATATTTCTTGTTCATGGATAAATCACGTAAATTTAGGATAATTTAAATAAATTTAGCGTAATATGAAACATTTCTAATTTCATAGGCTTAGGGAGTTCAGAAATTGGCTCGCATGAACGGGTTGCATAATTGCTCTGGATACTCTATAAACCTGTATACAAACGCAGTGTATAATCTATATCTAAGGTAGTAAAAAAGACTTAAATTCGCATTTCTGCTCTAATTTCGGAAATTGCTGCTGGTCTAGTGGCCCTTGTACATCGTCTCCCTTGCGTAGACCAACACCACCCTCAGAATAAGCTGCTCCCTCTTTGACGTAGATATTAAAAAAAATCATTTATTGCCCACCCACTACTGCCATCTAGTCCACCCACTACTGCCATCTAGTCCATCCACTACTGCCATCTATTCCACTCACTACTGCCATCTAGTCCACCCACTACTGCCATCTATTCCACCCACTACTGCCATCTAGCCCACCCACTGTTGCCCTATAATCACAATTACATCTCCTGTGCTCGGAGAATATAAAGGGTAAAAGGTTAAATTTGGTTGTGTACTCGTTGAGCTATGTTAGATGGGGCGCTGATAAAGTTAAGTGATGGAAGAGGAGCATAAACCAAAGCTGTTCAATAAGGGTGGCCGGTGTTAAGCTAAAGTTGTTTACACATCGTAGCTGGAGGGAAAGGATTGAGGAGGAGAGAAAAAGGTACAAAACAAAGGTATTGTTTATAAACCAGTTTATCTGGGATGAAGAGGGGGATAAGTTGAAGCTGTATACACCAACGTGAATGTGTTTTTCGTCATTCTTTCACTTTAATATTAACTGTTTTATTGAGTGGATCAACACTCGTATCTAGCCTATAGTCTTATATTCCAGATGTCTTCTTTATCACTGACATTATCCTTACCATAATAACAAGATCTAAAACGAATTAGCATCAATAGCTTCAAGAATTATAGAGCAATAAAGAAATGTTAGGATTAACAGTAAGAAAACAAGTTAGTATCATTACATGATTATACAGAAGTACCAAAAATTATTATTAGTGCTAATTTAATTATGAGAACCATCATTATTATTAAAAATAGCGATTTTGTTTATTTTTTTATACGAGCTTACTTGTATTTCTGTACTATTTCTAACTGACAATTTTTGTGTTGTATGTTGGCAGGTGTGTGTGAGGGAGCAGAGGCGGTGCTGAAGAAGTCAATTTACTTAGTAAGTACTACCAGTCTCGCCTTCATCTTCACATTGTTGGAATAATTATTTCTTCCGACATTATCTTGAAGTTTTATTTTATTTCACCGCTTTTCTAGTAATTTTGTTTCTTGATGTTGTAAAGGTATCGCGACACACAAATCTATCGAATTAAAAATAATGGGATGTTATCAGCACTAGTGATGACAAAAATATGTCAGCCCATTTCCAGACATCAACACTGTGTGGAGTCCAGTGTCGTCAGTGATAGTGGTGTTAAGGAACCTCAACCCGGATAACAGAGAAATTTGTAAGTCTCACTTAATGATCATAACTTAAATGAGAAGCCATCAGAACTCCTTGACTGGTTAAGCACCAACGGTAAACAGCACCATTCGTAAACAGCTCATTAACAGTACATTATTATTACGTAAATATAAGTTAATTTACGCTATCCTCTAACCTACGATAACGCACATTGTTTTCGTGTTGAGACTTAGCTCGGGCAGAAACCAACGTTATATGACCTAACACGATACTGATTCTTATCTCAGCCACATTGGACGTTAAATCGCATTGACACCCGCGGGTTCTTGTGGCTCAATTGGTAGCGGCTGAGGGAGCGGGGTTCAGTCTGGCATGTTTCCTGACACCTGCTTCCCGTTGGTGTTCGCTTTTAGTGGAAACACTTCTTAGGGGAGAGAATCAAGTCAGTCCGGTGAAAACAAGCCAGTCCGGTGACAGTGGCTTTCTTGAGTTATCCTGGGTCAGTAACCTTCTGGCTTAATCTTCTTCTTTCCACAAACCGGCCATATCCCACCGAAGCAGGGTGACCCAAAAATAAAAACAAAAGTTTCTCTTTTAAACTTGAGTAATGTATACTGAAGTCCATATATACAATATCATATTCATTACCATGATCAACCTCCTCAAACACCACAGTGAAAAAAAAAGCAAGTTAGTAAGGCAGGAACGCCCTTTTGTAAAACTATGCTGAGATTCATTAATCAATTTATGTCTTTCAAGATGGCTACGAATTGCTTCGGCAATTATAGATTCCATCAATTTTCCCACTATGGTGGTTAGTCTTATTGATCTGTAGTTCGAAGCTAAGAACCTGTCACTGCTTTGTAAATAGGTATCACATTTGCCATTTTCCACTTATCTGGTACTATGCCAGTTCGTAGAGATAAGTTCAAAAGTCTAGTCAAAGGTTCACTAAGTTCTGCCTTACATTCCTTACATTCCTCTTGTGAACAGTTCATCAGGTCCCGGGGGTTTGTTAGGTTTCAGTTTATCTATTTGTTTGAGAACCATGTCGCTAGTGACTTAGATCCTGCATAACTTATCATCGTTTAGTTCAACATAGTTTATTATTTCTGGAATTTCACCGAGAGATTTCTCTAATTTTTTTTAAAGTTTCTACGATGGTTTCTGCTTGTTGGATATAATAATCTGAAATTACCTGGAGGTTTCCTGGATTCGTTTTCGGAGGTTATCTCCCCCCCTTCCCCGCGGTCTCAGACCAGACCTCCCCGTTGCTGGTCGCCGTCCACAGTCCAACTTAAGCACCTCAACCTGGCTAATCAAGAACTGTGTTGAGGAATCTGTTGCGTTCCCTCTTGAAGGGAGCTAGGGATTTGTTGGTAATCTTCCTTAAGAATGAAAAAAGGGTGCTGAGCCGTGGTTCCTTTACACTTAATAAGCTTTCTCTCAGTGTACTCCTCTCTCACCTGCTTTTTACTAGAGGCTTCCTGCACCGTCTGCCAAGCCTCTTGTGTTTATATGCAATTATTTCCGTCTGCAGGTTTGGGACCAATCCCTTCAGTATCTTCTAGGTGTAAATTATGATATATTTTTATCGCGTATATTCTGAGGAGTACTTCAAGCACTTCCAGTAATTTAGGTGCTTAACTGAATTTATACGAGCTATGAAGATTCTCTGTACATTTTCCAGCTCAGCAATTTCGCCTTCCTTCATTTGGGCAGTTAGTATGTAGCAATATTCCAGCATGAAGAGAACGAGTAAAAACATTGTTGTGCTCCCTGAAAATGAGATATTCTGATATTATCACTCTCAGGTCTCTCACATCTGACTTACTTTCTACTGAGTGGATTGAATGAGTCTTGCATTTCGATCTTGTTTTTATTTCCTCCACTCTTCCATGGCGGAATAACTGAAATTTGTCCTCACTAAACATTATATTGTTGTGGGTGGTCCACTGGAAGACTTGGTTTTTATCAGCTTGGAGGTTCACTGTGTCTTCTGTGGATATCACTCTCATACCAATTCTATAATCGTCTGCAAAAAATGATTTAGTACTATGATTTATGTCAGTTATGAGGAGAAAGAAGCGGTGTGAATACCGTACCTTGGGTGGACAGAACTTGCACCGTAGCTTTCCCCTGATTTCACGGTTTTTTTTTTTAGGAAGTTAATATCCATCTACCCACCTTCCAAGTTATTCCTTTTTGCACGCATTTTATATGCAATTACCCCATGGTGGCACATATCAAAAGGCTTTTGCAAAGTCACTATATAATACAGTAATTTCCGGCATATAAGGCGCACGAGTATATATGAGACATGTAAGACGATGTTTGCAAGCAGTTGTAACGCAACGTTAGTGAACAACTGATAAAACCTTATACACATACTGCCCTTGACACTGACCTTGAGCATATAAGGCGCAGGCTGATTTTTCAATACTTGTATGGGGGAAAAAAGCGCGCCTTATATGCCCGAAAATATGGCACATGGTCATGGACCGGGACGCATGGGGCGTTGATCCCTGGAATAACCTCCAGGTAGACCCTCCAGGTAGACATCAGCATTTTGCTTGTCTTCTAGTGCATCCAAGACCATGTTGTAATGGTCCAGCAATTGCGAGAAGCAGGAACGACCTGTTCTGAACCCAAAAAACTTTACGTGGGAGGACATTTGGGTTTATAATTCTAATCTAACATACAACAGGTTCCCCCAAGAATTTTGAAAGATGAAAACTAAGAATTTCTAGAGTGAAGTGGAAATACTAATGCTTTCGATCCAAAGATTTGGAGCTACCCTATACCTTTCCTAGGATAAAACCTGATTACCTCCCAGTCGTCCTCAACATCAAGAAAATAGTAACAAAACAACACAAGAAAACAGCAAAAACAAAATTACAAAGACAACAAAAAAAAGGATACAGCCATCTGTGTAGCGATTATTTAAATTTTATGCATTCTGTTAAAAAGGTGATGTTTCCATTATATCATCACTTCGAAAGTAATTGATAATTAATGTAACTTAAGGTGGGTGGTATATGGAGCGTTAAACCCTCAGACAAATTGGCTGAAGTGTAGCTTAACAAGGTGAGCGATAACTGAGGTGTAGAACATTTACATCAGCTGGCAGGTAGTGGGTAACTTGACTTTGTAAAAGTTTAGAATAATGAGAAGGCGACGTGTGCACACAAGTCATGAAAAAAGACGTGTTTAGAGGAAGCAAATATTTCATTAAACGCGACTTTTCGCCTACAAAAAGTACCTAACAAAGCCTATTGTAGGTAAAACGTCGTATTTAATAAAAGGTCTCCTTTTGCTATGTTTTTTTTAACCAGCCCCAGGTACCTGGAACTGACATGTCTTGTTACCCAGCCTCAAAGTACTAGTATGTACCAAAGCTTTTAAAGCTTTCACTTTATTTTCAATGTTGAGAGAGAGTGCGCACGCACCACGTAATGACATAACTCATTTGTTTATGAAATCGTTTATCAGTGGATCAAGAACACTTCACCAGCACAAATGGGGAATTTCCCTTAAAGTTGTCCTGCAATATTAACCTTGACAGCAATTTCATGTTATACACAGTGCTGTGTAAATATATATACCCTAGAAGTGTGTTATATCTATCTACAATAAATATACTGAGATGTATGCATCTTTGTATACATACACTGACTCCTAAGTATCTGTTGACTTGTGCACAAGTTTCACCCCGCTCTGGATTTAACCCGGGACTTTGCGATTGTGAGTAACGCTTTCATACCAGCCAATTGTTCAACAGTACCTGCTTGTTCTCTTGTTCGAATATTGGATCTACATCCACTGTTGTCTACTGTTATAGGCAATTCCAATATTTCTATTGACGTGCAGTTAGCGGCTCACTTGTGCTCCCACTCAGAACCAACGTTGACATTGTTGTAGTTGTCGTCGTCTTCTGCTGTTGATGCTCTAGTTCTTGCTCCTGCTCCTGCTCTTGCTCCTGCTCCTGCTCCTGCTCTTGCTCTTGCTCTTGCTCTTGCTCTTGCTCCTGCTCCTGCTCCTGCTCTTGCTCTTGCTCTTGCTCTTGCTCTTGCTCTTGCTCTTGCTCTTGCTCTTGCTCTTGCTCTTGCTCTTGCTCCTGCTCCTGCTCCTGCTCCTGCTCTTGCTCTTGCTCTTGCTCTTGCTCTTGCTCCTGCTCTGCTCTTGCTCTTGCTCTTGCTCTTGCTCCTGCTCCTGCTCTTGCTCTTGCTCCTGCTCTTGCTCCTGCTCCTGCTCCTGCTCCTGCTGCTGCTCCTGCTGCTCCTGCTGCTCCTGCTGCTCCTGCTGCTCCTGCTGCTGCTGCTGCTGCTGCTGCTGCTGCCGCCGCCGCCTTTGATACATCCAGTTGATTCAGTAGCTTGTTCACTTGTCACGCTGTGTTGGTGTTGCCCAGTGTCCACTGTCCATTAAGCTACACTTCCTCACTCTGGTGTGGTCCGTTTCCTAGGAACACCTCGAAACGTTTACTCAGAATCTCTTTCAGATTTCCTAGACGTTCCTAGTGAGCTCTCCATGTTTCATGTGTCACACTCGTTACCTGTGATTTTATCATCGTCTTCCCTTCGTGTGGCAGACTCCAAGACACAGGTTATAATAGGAATATATTTTGATCAAGTGAGAAACCACAGTCAAGCACCCCGGTCTCACTCATTCCGCTTCACCCATCATTTGGAAGGTGATGTGCATCACACACTGCTGTGTTTATGGGCACTTGGAGTCTTTGATGTCTAATATAGGTTTTGTTTATTGAGTGTGCGCCTTCATTAGTGGCCTCCTGGACACGCCAGCCACACAACACAAACAAACACCCGCAAGAAAATAAAACATATTTATCTCTGCGTAAACAGACATTCATTTGTTGGTGCATATTTTCAGACGCACATGTACCCGCCCGCCCTCGCGCCACCCAGCACTACCAGCACTACCAGCACTACCAGCATACCTCTGCTCTAATAACTACACACTCTGAAAATTAGACACCACGAGCACAGCTCTGGCACAGAAATTATAAACATTAAAGACGGGTCATTACCAGCATAACTCTGCTGCAGCAAATACAAACACTGAAGTGGAAACACCACGAACTTTGCTGTGCTCCAATAACTACACTGAAAGTGGAACACCAAGAGCACTACCACTACACATAAACAATATAGACGGGAGACTACCAGCGTTGTTCTGCTTCTGTTGCTACAAACACTAAAAATGAGGCACACCCAGAACAGCTCTGTTCCTCCAAAGAATTAGTCACAATACCGTGACTGGAACAATACACAAATAACCCGCACAAAGGAGACAAACTTATGACGACCTGTGTCAGACTTGGGCTATGAACAAGTCACACACATTAACTAGTTCTCTTGAGTGGCTTGCTAATGGTCCAAGTCAGACCGAAACGCCGTCATAAGTTTCAGTCTCCTATGAGTGGGTTATCAGTGTTCTTCTAACTACAAACACTGAAGACGGGATACCATCAACACAGACCTTCACCTTTAATTATACACACTGAGGACGGAAGACTACCTGCTGAGCTATGCTCTTCTAACTACAAGTACGTAGCTGTGTTAGTTACTACTGTCCCATACCCCAACATATCTGGCGAGATTTTTTTTTAATCTTGGCATTTGGAAAGAAACAGGATAAAAAATATTCAGTATAATTTAAAACTGGTATGTAAACACTGACAGATTGGCCAGTGTTGAAAACTGGATTAGTGCGTAATTGCTTTATATAGCAATCACTTCGTCTCTGGGAATGTTTTAAGAAGTTGGTTTAGCTGCCCATATCAGTTATTGCTCCCAGGCCGAGAGAATAACACCACTGGACAACAATAAATTTGCTATTTCTATAAATAAAAGCTTTTTAGGTTATTTTTAGTATGCTGCAACCGAATCTGAAGTCCGAATTAACCCAACACGTAAGATATTGGCAACACAGCCTTGAGGCTGTCTGCTGACAGCCATAAACATGAATGTTACAAATCATGTCTACTTGTCAGTTATGGTCTGGCCATCCAAGAGTTCGGACATATTTACAGAAGGTTACTATTAATTGTGTACATTGGTGGTCATTTTGATTAAATTGCATTTCTCTGCCACATGCACATCTATATATACAATCGATTTCTTTGCTTCTGCAACATGAAATCCGTTTCAGATTAACATGAACAAACTAGGATGCCTGAACAGTGCATCTATGTTGCAAGTATACACCGTATGATCTGCAAATCGAGACAAAATTTCATACAAGCACTACTTCAGTTGCAAGCCAGGTGATCATGTTCACACACTGCCTCCACATATATGCTGTACTGCTTGTACCTCTGGACTAACATAGTGATTCAATGGGAAATAAACATCAATTCCATTCGCAGTCCCAGTGGTGTGACGGTAACTGAAGAATCATCTGAATGACATATGCATAGTTTTGTTGGTTTCTCGAAGAAAAAAACGAGAGCAAGATAACATATCCAGATTGAGTCAAGAGTAAAACCTGTGGCACATAGCGAGGACACTGCTGTTACACCGCTGCTACACTGTACGTTACTCCAGTCAAGGTACTGATAACACTGATCTTTATGAACCACCACAAACCCAAGACTGAACAAACTTACTTAATAAGGGATCTTGACCTATCAGACCAGAAGTCAGAACTGTTTGAATCGCACTAACAAGAAGCTTCCAGCAGGAACAAAAATATCATTTTTGTCCACACCATCCTGGTTGTGCGTCATACCATCAAATGGATAATGGTGTTTGTTTCTGCATTGATAGGTCTTATGAAGGAACTGGGCAATAAACACCATATGATAAATGGAGACTAATCATAGATTTCAGCCAATGGAAAATATTCTGTGGCTCAGGCTGTGGGATTAAAGGAAACATATTAATCCATGGAAATTCTACTCAAACAAAATATGACGATCACAAGTGGAATATTTATGGGGAACTAAAAGTGACAGTTAATACTGGGTTTCCAGCTTGGTCAGACAAAACACATATATGCTTCCTTTGTGTGTGACATAGTCGTTACAATGCTAACCACTACAAGATCAAAGAATGGCCAGCTAGGAAAAACCCTATTACAGGAAAATTTATCATGCATCATATTCCTTCCACCATTGCTTGTAAGGTTTGACTTAACGAAATTCTTTGTTAAAGCTGTGAATGGTGAAGGTGCAGGATTTCCTTACCTAAAGGAAAATTTTTAACTGGCGCAAAACTTAGGCCTTTGTATATGTTTTTGTTGGGCCACAAATATGTGAACTGTCTGACCCAGACTTCCTTATCAAAAGTGACCCTGGAGCTGGCTGCACGGAGAGCTTTTAAACAGGATATCCATGACTCAAGAAATCGTAATGACATGATTGCAAACAAACCACGGTACGGGGGGGATTGAACTCGCGGTGAGTTGCATCGGTCTGGAGCTTTACGACTCACCGCGAATTCAATCCCCGCCCGTACCGTGGTTAGCATATCCATAACTTCCTAGGAAGGCACAGAGCAGACAATTATGTTGAGATAGTGCAAAACATGATAGAAGACTATTGAGCACTCGGCTAACATAAGAAAGAAGGAACACTGCAGCATGTTGTCTATGTTCACCATCAGTAAAATGGGTACCTGAGAGTTACTAGACTGGTGTGGGTCGCATCCTGGGACAAAACTGACCTAATTTGTCCGAAATGCTCAGCATAACAAGTGGCTTTCTATATAGTAGTATGTCATTAATGTCAGCTAGGTCTGTATAAGTTGTACATGTACTTGTAAATAAAATTATTATTATTATTATTATTATTATTATTATTATTATTATTATTATTAATCCAACCTATTTTTAAAACTACACAACGTCTTAGCTTCTATGACGGTACTCGGAAGTTTGTTCCACTCATCCACAACTCTATTACCAAACCAGTGCTTTCCTATATCCTTCCTGAATCTGAATTTTTCCAACTTAAAACCATTGGTGCGAGTCCTGTCTATGCTAGATATTTTTAGCACGCTTTTACATTCCCTTTATTTATTCCTGTTTTCCATTTATACACCTCAATCATATCCGCCCTAGAGTGTGCAGATTCAGGGCCATCAGTCTATCCTCATAGAGAAGATTTCTGATACATGGGATCAACTTTGTCATCCTCCTTTGTACGTTTTCCAGTGCATTTATATCCATTCTGTAATACGGTGACCAGAACTGTGCAGCATAATCTAAATGAGACCTAACCAAAGATAGAGTTGAAGAACAACCTGAGGACTTCTATTATTTAAGCTCCTTGATATGAAGCCAACGATTCTTTTTGCTTTATTGCGAATACTTATGCACTGCTGTCTTGGTTTTAGATTACTGTTAACCAGAATTCTCAAATCTTTTTCGCAATCAGTAATATTAAGATCTACACTATTTAGTTTGTGTGTGGCATGGTTATTTTCCTATCCAATGTTTAGAACTTTGCATTTGTCTACATTAAACTGCATCTAATGTCCTCATTAGAATGAATTAGGCGACCTGTTTTGGTGTCATCAGCAAACTTGCTTATGTCGCTATGTATTCCCCCATCAGTGTCGTTTATATAAATTGTGAACAACAAAGGGCCCAACACTTACCCCTGTGGAACACCACTAGTGACGCGTCCCCACTCTAATTGCTCCCCATTGATGCAAACTCTCTGCTGCCTATCTGTCAACCACGCCTCTACCCAGGAAAAAATTCTCCTCCTATTCCATGTGCCTCAACATCAAGAGAGTTTAGGTAAGACCCCATGTGGGGTGAGCTGAGAAGACGGGATAGGCGAAGAATGGCGGTGGAGAGAAGTGTCCACAGTCGAAGAGAGCCAGGGCGCTCGTGGGACGAACTTAGAAAACAGGAAGAGCAAGCTGTGTATGCACCGGTCTCGTGGTAGTCGAGGTCTTGAGTCTTGAGAAGCTGACAGTTTCTAGGTCGCAGGAGAGGGTAGGCAGGTAGGAATATCAGAGGGCAGCACACAGGTGGGAGTTATAGTAATTGAGGAGGCAGGTTTGCAGTGGAGCCATTTTCAAATGTTTTGAAGCTGCTTCTGGAGAGGTGGTATAGTTTAGTCTTGTTACTGAAGGTGAAACGTAGAGGCTTGATGAACTCAAGAACTTGGGCGAGTGTGAAGTAAAGAGGTGATTCGCAGGTATACTTGAATGTTCAAGCACCGATGTCATTGTAGAGCTCAGTGCAGGTCATGGTGTCAGCATTCAATGGAGACACGTAGAAGGTAAGGTTTTTCATGAGGGTGTATTGGAGTCGTTACTCTCTTCTTCTGAAGTAGATTCATTTAGCGAGTCTACAATGGTGTTAGCAGGTGACTGAGGGTCGACAGGAGCAGTGGAGAGCTATAATGGTGGTGTCGACGGTGGTGGTGGTTATAAAAGTTACAGGAGCAGTTGCTGGGGCAGGAGACAAGTCTGCAGGTGCAGTAAAGTTCACCAAATTGGGAAGAATCTTGAGGATGTCAGCTGGAGGTGTGGAGTCCGGGAAATTGAAGACAGTCATGTTGTTCAAACGGAATAGTTCGTTATTGTTGTTAAAAGTGTCGGGGTTTGCTGCATTTGCAAGGTGTGCATACACCATGCAGTACAGCACCTTGGAGGGAGCACCGTCGGGGAGTGGAGAGAGGGAGTTGCTGGGCGAAGGTGTTTGTAGAGTGGCGTGTAGAATCTTGGTAGTGTCGGCTTGTAGTTTGGTTATTGTTGTGTATGTCGGTGAATTGGAGGTGTTCTTCTTCACCTCTTCTTTAGTTTTCTTCAATATGATTTATTTCCTGAGTGGGCACTTAGCTGCAAGGTTACCCTTGCAGTTTAGACATGTTGCAGCCGTAGTGATTGTGCAGGATCTGAATTCGTGTCCATCATTCCCACATTTTGAACAAAACTTCTTATCCTTGATGGGGCAGTCCTTGGTGGTGTGATTATAGGAGTAGCAGGTCCAGCAGTGGAAGATGTGTGTGAAACGTTCTGGTTCTATATAACTTGGGTGAATGTGGTAATATGAGATGGCCAGACCGTCAGAGAGAGCTTGGGCAGCCATGGAGATGTCTGAGAATATGTTCTTTAGCATAGATGAGGAGTTTGGGATCTTGAAGATGCTATCTACCGAGGCCCAGGTGTTTCGTTCCTCGATAGATGTCTTCAGTGCTTCAGTAGAGAGAGAGGTGACGATCTTGTCCAGTCTTTTCACAAAGACCGAATGCTTTGCTTTTAAGAATGGAGACGGGGATATGGTGAATTGTCGTGTTTGTAGGGACTTGATTGAAGAGTCGTCCATTAGTTTTGAGGCTTCATTATCGTCTGTGCAGACGACAATGAAGGAGTCCTTCAGAGAGTGGATTGCCTTAAATTTGACCTGCAGGCAGGTCCAAATGGTAGTAGCTAAAGCTAACTTCGAGAGTCACTGATTACTCCATTCACAGGCTTGATTTTCACATGATGCGACGGCACTGTGAGAAAGGAGGTGGCGCTTGTAGAATATAAATTCCCCTCCCCAGTGGGGATCGAAGGGAGACTTCTTGAGCGAACTGTGCCGTGTGCCTTAATTTTCCTCAATAGTCTCTGATGTGGAACTATCAAAAGCTTTACTGAAGTCCATATACACAATATCATATGTCCCTCAAAATGCACTTTTTTCATTCACACCTGGAGTTCTTTCCATGCAGTCTTGGTACTGTTAGTGATGAGCATGTTGGAAGGTTTCATCAGTACAGTGAGGTACGCTATCAGGGGCATTTCAATCCTACCATTATGGGGGAACTACTGTTGGTTTCTTCAGAAACATCACTGTTAGTTATAAGCGTAAAACCAAATGCTGAAAATATTTTTAAATATATTCTCCTTCCAGTGAGAATATGTTGCTTAATGTTCTTGAAACATTCTTCAGCAGTTACTTTATAATAAGGAATAAATTTGTAATGACTCATCATATTACATGTAGTATAAATTTTGATGGAAAATAATTTAAATAAACAATTCTTGAAATTATGTTTTCCAAAATCCTGACGTGCTAGCTTAATTTCGACCTCAGTAGCAGATACACAGTTTTTGGTTGTCCATTATAATCAGGAAGGGTCATCGCCCCAGCTACTCGGTCTCAGACCAGGCCTCCTAGGGTGGGAAGGAAATATTTCAGGACTGAGAACTTTTAAGCAACACACGAAATAAAAGTCATATGTATAACGAGTGTAAGTAGAAGTCTAAGGAAAAGAGAGAAAGAGAGAGAGAGAGAGAGAGAAAGAGAGAGAGAAAGAGACCTGGAGTCAACTGGCAAGCGTCTATTAAAATGCTTACATTCACTGGAAAAAGACCCTAGCTTTTAAGGGAGATGGTTAGTCTATTTCTTAGAGACACTGCAGACACCTTCCTCTCATAGATCACAAGGTTCATTAAAACTTTCTGCTGCTCTGCTTCCTGGTGAAATTAAACCATTTTTCTTTGTTGCATCCCTTTGTGCCTTGAAACAGAAAGCTGGAGGAATTAGGTCCATTGCCTCGTTGCTACGTTACTGTCAGAAGTATTTGCACTGAGGCAGGCATGCTGCTTCAACCGAACCATCTTGGTTTTGGGGTCGTCCCTAAGGCAGTGAAGCGGCAGTTCATGCGGAAAGACTATCAATAACTTACCTGAAAAATGGGTTATTAAAACTAAACTTCGAGCATGCATTTAACCTACTGATAAAGAGACGTAGCATTAACAGCTGTTCCAGCTGGATACTTCAAGGAGTCGATGCCTCTATTTAGAGAGCATGAGATCACTTTATGGAAGTTCTCTAACGCACAGCGTTAGAGAACTCAATATCAGCTTGTCCTGTGATCTAAGCAACTGCTTCCTCGATCATGGCACACTGGCAGGCACAAAGAAGTCTCTTCTAACAGATCCTAATAAGGTGATTACACAGGGACTAGCCACTGGACTCATCCTTAATCAATCTAGTTTCAAAACTATCTCACCCAGCCGACAAGTAGGTAAATAAGTGAACTTTATGCTTCCGGGTACATCAACCATTGTCTCCATTGATATCATCCTGCCTGGTGACCCTTTAAAAACTAATATCACTGAGACGATTCTCGGGGACAAAGTGGACAATTCGAGTAGGATAGAACAATAAATCAGCCATCTAGACGCCCATGATGCTTTGTAACTTCTCTCACAGTGCTTTAACTTGCCCAGGCTAACATTTCTTAAGATGTATACCCTCATATGACAATCCAAAACTAAAAAAGTACTATATGCCTCCTAAGGTCAATATTAATAAGTGTGCTCAACCTTACTCTGAAATATGGGCAGTGGGACTAAGTTACACTACCAGTCAAACTAGGAATCTACAGGGCAAAACTTATAGAGTTTCCAATATTCCTGTCATTATGTGTTGTGACATCCAGCGAACTTGTAACAGCGAGTCTTCTCGAACACCTCAGGGACAATGATGGGGTTCACGACCCAGTACTCCTAAATGGAACAACGCTCTGGGATGCCCTATGAAGCTCCTCAACAAGATCAGTTCCCCACTATCAACTACAAATATTATCACCGGGATAGCCAGATAGGTGAGAACATCTCCTCAGCAATGCTTGTGTGTGTATCGGGAGAAGACAAAGCTCGTCTCCGGGCAGCGAGAGCTTCCCATACCGGCGATTTCCTATTGGTCATCCCAGTTCCTATCTAGGGACACACCTCGACCCGCAGATCATATGTAATTGTGTTACACATTGCCTTGCCTCTCATATCCTTATAATACACAGGTGTATCTGTCAGTGCATCAGCTGTACCAATGTGGGTACCACGGTCTCATTTGCTATAGGCCTGAGGGAAAGATTTTAAGACAATTATAGGTTGCTATCAAGAGAAGCGTTACAACAGCTGAATTCCCGCCCAACTTTGAAGATTCAGTAGCAGCCTAAAATGTTCAGATGGAATTACCTTGCAAACTTGGACATAATGCAAGCAGTTGGTGTGGGACTAAACATGCAGATCCACACTAAGTCCAGTAAACCATGAATGAAGGAGGTGCTGCTGCCAGCTTCAAGGAGTCCCAAAAGTCTATAAAGTACAGTGAACTTGCTCATTTTTACGTATTTGTTCCTATAGGTTCCGAGACTCTGGCTTTATGGGAAAAGAGCGCATCATCGTTCCCGAAGGAATATAAAAAGACTTATTAGTTCAGCTAAAAATCACAGAGCAACTAGTTTTCTTCTCCAGCATCTCAGTGAGGCGGTTCAGAGAGGTAATGCCTGTTGTATCCTGGATATGCGTCCCATCTTTAACGATCAAGATGAAGATTTTAATATTTTAAGTATTGACAAACTCACCAGTGTTTTTATGTATCTAACAGACTTTTAGCATTTTGTATAATGCTAAAAATTTGGTTAGAAATTATGATCACCTCCTTGTACAATCTATGTATTCTGTAATCTTGTGTACCTTTTCCATAATAATAATTATAAACATAATTACTTATAATAGATGGGGATGGGAGGAGAATATTTAAACAGCCTCCAGGAAAAATCTCAGTATTTTCCCTTGAAGCTTTTTATTTACTTAATATATATATTTACTTCTCCGATGGTAGACGGTGCCAGAGTGTCATAGACGGTGCTATCGAGTAGTAGACGGTACCATAGTGTCGCAGACGGTACCTTAGTGTCGTAGACGATACTGTAGTGTCATAGACGGTACCAAAGTATCGTAGACGGTACCATAGTGTCATAGACGGTACCATACTGTCGTAGATGGTACCAGTGTCGTAGACGGTACCATAGTGTCGTAGATGGTACCATAGTGTCGCAGACGTACCCCTGAGTCATGCACATTTCTTCTAAGTCACAATTTATTTCCTCTTCCAAATTTCTCTCGCTCAAACTTTACATAAAAATAGTTAAAAATAACTTTTAAACTCATTAAATTCATATCAAGATTTAATTTTTTAACTTTTGTAAAATAAAAAAAAAAAAAAAGGTAGAACTGGGAACTTGCAGAGGTAATTAATAGCTGACGAATTTCTGACTGACGTTTCGTCGCTGCCTGTTAGTGTCACTGAAAAGTCTGCGTGATGGCTGAAGGGCAGGAGCGTTCTCCCACTACCGTAGAGAATGGAAAAAAATCTCACTGGGTAATTGGGTCATTAGCTTGATGGGGTTGTGGTGGTAGGAGCGAGGCCGAGGTGATGGTAGGCGCGAGGCCGAGGTGATGGTAGGAGCGAGGCAGGTGATGGTGTGTTACCAGGAGCTTCTCTCAGCCACCATGTTGCTCTCATTCCTCAGAATTTTGAATATCACTGAGTGACGCGGTGTGTCTCCTTTCTATGTTGGCTGAATACCACTTTGACACTGTTTCTCTTCCACCTTATTTGGAGAAGGAGTGTTTTCTTAGGAGTATGGTGAGAGCGGCAAGGCCGTTGCTTATGTTTGGAGGGGTTAGGTCGTCATATTTGGAGGGGTTAGGTCGTCATGTTTGGAGGGGTTAGGTCGTCATGTTTGGAGGGGTTAGGTAGTCATGTTTGCGGGAAGCGATTGTGTGTGTACGTGGGAGGGGAAGAAATTATTTGAACTGGTAGAGACGTTTTCAGGAAGAAATAATTTATATATGATGTAGAGCAATCTTGTGTATTTAACATTAATGCAGATATTTCTTCCACCCTGAGTTACAAGGAGTTTTAGTTAGCGGGGAAGGTTGCTTACATCATTGTTTATCCCTACTCTTAGATTTTGATGCTGCTCACAAAAATAAGTATTACTGTGATTAATTTTCAAGGGTGGCAGAATCTTTGCGTAGAAATGCAAGACAGTGCACCAGATGGAGATAGTGGGCCTGGTACTGAAGAAACAAGTGCACCAGATGGAGATAGTGGACGTGGTACTGTAGAAACAAGTGCACCAGATGGAGATAGTGGACCTGGTACTGTAGAAACAAGTGCAGCAGATGGAGATAGTGGACCTGGTACTGTAGAAACAAGTGCACCAGATGGAGATAGTGGTCCTGGTACTGAAGAAACAAGTGCACCAGATGGAGATAGTGGTCCTGGTACTGAAGAAACAAGTGCACCAGATGGAGATAGTGGACCTGGTACTGAAGAAACAAGTGCACCAGATGGAGATAGTGGTCCTGGTACTGAAGAAACAAGTGCACCAGATGGAGATAGTGGGCCTGGTACTGAAGAAACAAGTGCACCAGATGGAGATAGTGGACGTGGTACTGTAGAAACAAGTGCACCAGATGGAGATAGTGGGCCTGGTACTGAAGAAACAAGTGCACCAGATGGAGATAGTGGACGTGGTACTGTAGAAACAAGTGCACCAGATGGAGATAGTGGACCTGGTACTGAAGAAACAAGTGCACCAGATGGAGATAGTGGACCTGGTACTGAAGAAACAAGTGCACCAGATGGAGATAGTGGACCTGGTACTGAAGAAAAAAGTGCACCAGATGGAGATAGTGGACCTGGTACTGAAGAAACAAGTGCACCAGATGGAGATAGTGGTCCAGGTACTGAAGAAACATGTGCACCATATGGAGATAGTGGGCCTGGTACTGAAGAAACAAGTGCACCAGATGGAGATAGTGGTCCTGGTACTGAAGAAACAAGTGCACAGATGGAGATAGTGGACCTGGTACTGAGAAACAAGTGCACCAGATGGAGATAGTGGACCTGGTACTGAAGAAACAAGTGCACCAGATGGAGATAGTGGCCTGGTACTGAAGAAACAAGTGCACCAGATGGAGATAGTGGACCTGGTACTGTAGAAACAAGTGCACCAGATGGAGATAGTGGCCTGGTACTGAAGAAACAAGTGCACCAGATGGAGATAGTGGACCTGGTACTGTAGAAACAAGTGCACCAGATGGAGATAGTGGACCTGGTACTGAAGAAACAAGTGCACCAGATGGAGATAGTGGACCTGGTACTGAAGAAACAAGTGCACCAGATGGAGATAGTGGACCTGGTACTGAAGAAACAAGTGCACCAGATGGAGATAGTGGACCAGGTACTGAAGAAACAAGTGCACCAGATGGAGATAGTGGCTGGTACTGAAGAAACAAGTGCACCAGATGGAGATAGTGGCCTGGTACTGAAGAAACAAGTGCACCAGATGGAGATAGTGGTCCTGGTACTGAAGAAACAAGTGCACCAGATGGAGATAGTGGACCTGGTACTGAAGAAACAAGTGCACCAGATGGAGATAGTGGTCCTGGTACTGAAGAAACAAGTGCACCAGATGGAGATAGTGGCCTGGTACTGAAGAAACAAGTGCACCAGATGGAGATAGTGGACTGGTACTGTAGAAACAAGTGCACCAGATGGAGATAGTGGGCCTGGTACTGAAGAAACAAGTGCACCAGATGGAGATAGTGGACGTGGTACTGTAGAAACAAGTGCACCAGATGGAGATAGTGGCCTGGTACTGAAGAAACAAGTGCACCAGATGGAGATAGTGGACCTGGTACTGAAGAAACAAGTGCACCAGATGGAGATAGTGGACCTGGTACTGAAGAAACAAGTGCACCAGATGGAGATAGTGGACCTGGTACTGAAGAAACAAGTGCACCAGATGGAGATAGTGGTCCAGGTACTGAAGAAACAAGTGCACCAGATGGAGATAGTGGGCCTGGTACTGAAGAAACAAGTGCACCAGATGGAGATAGTGGACCTGGTACTGAAGAAACAAGTGCACCAGATGGAGATAGTGGACCTGGTACTGTGAAACAAGTGCACAGATGAGATAGTGGTCCTGGTACTAAGAAACAATAGATGGAGATAGTGGACCTGGTACTGAAGAAACAAGTGCACCAGATGGAGATAGTGGACCTGGTACTGTAGAAACAAGTGCACCAGATGGAGATAGTGGTCCTGGTACTGTAGAAACAAGTGCACCAGATGGAGATAGTGGTCCTGGTGCTGAAGAAACAAGTGCACTAGATGGAGATAGTGGTCCTGGTACTGAAGAAACAAGTACACCAGATGGAGATAGTGGACCTGGTACTGTAGAAACAAGTGCACCAGATGGAGATAGTGGACCTGGTACTGTAGAAACAAGTGCACCAGATGGAGATAGTGGTCCTGGTGCTGAAGAAACAAGTGCACTAGATGGAGATAGTGGTCCTGGTACTGTAGAAACAAGTGCACCAGATGGAGATAGTGGACCTGGTACTGTAGAAACAAGTGCACCAGATGGAGATAGTGGACCTGGTACTGTAGAAACAAGTACACCAGATGGAGATAGTGGTCCTGGTACTGTAGAAACAAGTGCACCAGATGGAGATAGTGGTCATGGTACTGAAGAAACAAGTGCACCAGATGGAGATAGTGGTCCTGGTACTGAAGAAACAAGTGCACAAAGATGGAGATAGTGGTCCTGGTACTGTAGAAACAAGTGGACCTGGTACTGTAGAAACAAGTGCACCAGATGGAGATAGTGGACCTGGTACTGAAGAAACAAGTGCACCAGATGGAGATAGTGGACCTGGTACTGTAGAAACAAGTGCACCAGATGGAGATAGTGGTCCTGGTACTGTAGAAACAAGTGCACCAGATGGAGATAGTTGTCCTGGTACTGTAGAAACAAGTGCACCAGATGGAGATAGTGGTCCTGGTACTGTAGAAACAAGTGCACCAGATTTAGATAGTGGTCCTGGTACTGTAGAAACAAGTGCACCAGATGGAGATAGTGGTCCTGGTACTGTAGAAACAAGTGCACCAGATGGAGATAGTGGACCTATTACTGTAGAAACAAGTGCACCAGATGGAGATAGTGGTCCTGGTACTGTAGAAACAAGTGCACCAGATGGAGATAGTGGTCCTGGTACTGTAGAAACAGGTAAAGACCAAGACATACAACACCCAGACATACAAAATAGAACTTCTGCTGGAGATGGAAAAAATAAATCCTAACAGAAATACAGATACCCAAGGCAAATTCTATGCCTTGGGAATCTGTTTCTATGGAATATCTGGAAAAACATGTGGGACGTGTAATTTTGACCAAATTCAACTTCAGTAACAGAAACATACAGTGGGATCAAATTAACCATGTCTTAAATGAAACAAGATGGGAAGATATCCTTAACAGAACGGATCCGAACCTTTGCTTAGAAAGAATTAACTCTGAGGAACTTGAGATATGCTCAAGGCACATTTCCCTAAGAGAAAAGATGTAAACTAGACAGAAAGGGATGCTCCCTCTACAGACGAAGGCAAAGATTCACAGACCTGTTCAAAGGAGCCAGTCTATCCAAAATATGGAAGAAGGCACTGTCCAGGGAAACAGAAAATATCGAACTTAAGCTCAAGGAATCATACTGAAGCCAAGAAACACAGGAAAAACTTTCAGCCATAAATGAAACTGGAACAAATCCGAAATATTTCTCTATGTAGGAAGGTATTGACACAAATGAAATACAATGGCCTTTATCCTGAGCACTTTTTAGGTCATTTTTAATATCGGATATGATGTTCTTGGTGTTTGTTTTGTTGGCAAGACTCTGAAATGCAAAAACTACATCCAGTACTGGGCCCCTGCTTAAACGAGATGGGACTTGCACAGATGACAGCAAAGAAATAAGTGACATACTGAAGTTTCAATACGACTCCGTTAATCAGACTAAGGGTCGACAATCTAAACGAATTTATGACCGAGACTCAAAATTTGGTCAATTCAAGAATTTTTTATATACTAATCCTAACAAAACAGGCCCAGACTCGTGGAACTCCGTGTTTATTAAGAACAGCAAGAAACCTCTTTCACGTGCCTTAAATATACTATGGAAAGGGAGCACAGACACGGGGGTCATCCCACAGTAGCTAAAAACAACGTATATAACCACATTCACAAATGTGGCAGTAAAGCAATTGCAAAGAATTACAGACGATAGCATCATAAAAATCTTTGAAAGGGTTCTAATAGGATCGCCAACCACTTGGATACCCAACAATTGCACAACCCAGGGCAACATGGGTTTAGAGCAGGTCGCTCCTGCCTCTCACAACTACTGGACTACTATGACATGGTCTTGGATCCACTTAGAGGACAAATAAAATGCAGATGTAGTATACACAGACTTTCCGAAAGCCTTTGACAAGTGCGATCATGGTGTAATAGCACACAAAATGCGTGATAAAGAAATAACAAGAGAAGTGGGTAGATGCATCTATAACTTTCTGACAAACAGAACAAAAAGAGTTATAGTAAACATGTTAAGTCAGAGGAGGCTACAATGAAAAGCTCCGTTCCACAAGGTACAATACTCGCTCTCATCCTTTTCTCATCCGCATATCTGACAGACAGATGTACACCGTGTCCTCCTTGCTGATGATACCAGAATTTGCATGACAGTGTCATCCATTGGGGACATTGCAAATTTCCAAGCGGACATTAACCAAGTCTTTAAAAGGAACTCAGAAAGCAATATGAAGTTCAATGGAGACAAATTTCAACTACTCCGCTATGGAAAAATCACGATGATGAGGAATATAAAACAATTTTCACAATAAAACGAAAAAAGTAATGTGAAGGACCTGGGAGTGATAATGTCAAGGGAATCTCACTTTCAAAGATCACAACAATGTCTCTATCACATATCTGCTAGGAAAATGATAGGATGGATAATGAGATGCTAAGTCAATGATGATTCTCTTCAAATCGCTTGCTCTCTCTAGGCTGGAATATTGCTGTGCACTAAAGGCCCCTTTCAAGGCACGCAAAATTGCAGACCTGGAGAATATACAGAGATATTTCAATGCACGTATAAGTACAAAAAAGCACCTAAATTACTCGGAAAGGTTTAAATCCATTGACTTGTACTCCTTGGAACGCAGGAGATAAAAAGTCTTGATAACATACACTTGGAAAATCTTAAAGAAACTAGTCCCAAATCTGCACACGGAAATCACTCCCTACGAAAGCAAAATACTCGGCAGGCGGTGCAACACAACAACACAGTAAGTGGCAGGGGCCCAAGCAGACATAAGATACATAAGAGGAATTACTAATAAACCCCAGAATACATAAGGGGGAATATCAATAGACCCCAGCATACTTAAGGGGGATTACCAATAGACCCCAGCATACTTAAGGGGATTACCAATAGACCCCAGCATACTTAAAGGGGATTACCAATAGACCTCAGCATACTTAAAGGGGATTACCAATAGATCCCAGCATACTTAAGGGGATTACCAATAGATCCCAGCATACTTAAGGGGATTACCAATAGACCCCTGGCTGTCTTCAAGAGGGAGTTGGACAGGCATCTAGAGTCAGTTCCCGACTAACCAGGCTGTAGCTCGTACGTCGGTTTGCCTGATCAACCAGGCTGTTACTGCCAGCAGTAACAGCCTGGTTGATTAGGCCTTGCTCCACCGCTAGGCTTGGTCATGGACTAGGCCGCGGGGGCATTGACCCCCGGGAGACCCTCCAGGTATACTCCAGACAGACACCGAGACATAATATTTTAGTCTTATCTGTGGATATGTCAAAATAAGTTTGTGGTCTGTTCAGAGTGTTGGGAAAGAAATTAATATCTGCATGACCTATGACAGCCTCATCATCGTGAGTGACAAACCTGTGAAACAGCGCATTCAAGAAAGTGAGTGGGCTCAGTACTCATCCTGAGGTGCGCCTAGATCAAATGTGAGGCACTGGTGGTACTCTTGACTAGTTCATATATATGACTAATAACAGTAATTTATTTTTCACACTGAAGACGGTCAATGGTGCCATGATGATAATTTTGTCAGCTGTCTGAGGCAATTCTGAGGTCAATGAAGGCTGCCTTATAGTGAAGTGCTCAGTAACGCAAGCCTGACAGCTTATCCTGGACAGGAAGAGAGGAAGGAGGAGGGGACTACACAAGAAAGATAGAGCACTAAGATCTTATGGGCTATATCGAGGTTATCTGCTGGTGGAAAAGGAGTGATGGTGGTGATATTAATGGTAACGGAATTTAGAGAGGAAAGTTTTGGTTGGGAGGCCAGGTGAGGGAGGAAAGGAAGAGTAATTGGAGCGCAGAGGAGAGAAAGAAGAGAGAAACAAACGGATTGAAAGAGATTGCAGAAGATCATAAAAGAGGGATGAAGGGAGGATAGGCGGATGAGAGATAAAGGAGGGAGAAAATCAACAGAGGGATAAAAGTGAGAGGGAAGGAGGGAGAAGAGTAGAGACCAGGAAGCAGTGGTTGTGGTAGTGGTGACAATAACTATGGTGGTAGTGGTGACAGTAACTATGATGGCAGTGGCGACAGTAACTATGGTGGTAGTGGTGACAGTAACTATGGTGGTAGTGGTGACAGTAACTACGGTGGTAGTGGTGACATTAACTACGGTGGTAGTGGTGACATTAACTACGGTGGTAATGGTGACATTAACTATGGTGGTAGTGGTGACATTAACTATGGTGGTAGTGGTGACAGTAACTATGATGACAGTGATGACAGTAACTACGGTGGCAGTGATGACAGTAACTATGATGACAGTAACTATGATGGCAGTTGTGACAGTAAATACGGTTGTAATGGTGGCAATAACTATGGTGATAGTGGTGATATTAACTATGGTGGTAGTGGTGACATTAACTATGGTGGTAATAGTGACAAGTATATGGTGGTATGGTGACAAGTACCTATGGGGAAGAGGGACAGTAACTATGGGGTAGTGAGTGACAGTAACTATGGTGGTAGTGGTGACAGTAACTATGGTGGTAGTGGTGACAGTAACTATGGTGGTAGTGGTGACAGTAACTATGGTGGTAGTGGTGACAGTAACTATGGTGGTAGTGGTGACAGTAACTATGGTGGTAGTGACAGTTACTATGGTGGTAGTGGTGACAGTAACTATGGTGGTAGTGGTGACAGTAACTATGGTGGTAGTGGTGACAGTAACTATGGTAGGTAGGGTGAGCAGAGCACTGCAGTATGGGTTACATAATAGTGATGTAAATGTGTCAGCCTGCGCTGGGAGACTTGATGGCAGTGAGGCAGCTGGAGACGTTCTCCAGCACAGCTGGAGTTTATTATTAAATTACCATATCCAGGTGGTATGGTAACCCATAACTCAGGATAGTATTTTTATGAAGAACTACCTCATTATCTATGGTGGTAGTGGTGACAGTAACTATGGTGGTAGTGGTGACAGTAACTATGATGACAGTGGTGACAGTAACTGTGGGGGAATGGCAGCAGTAACTAGTGATGGACAGTAACTATGGTGGTAGTAGTGATAGTAACTATGGTGGTAGTAGTGAAAAGTAACTATGGTGGTAGTGGTGACAGTAACTATGGTGGTAGTGTAACATTAACTATGGTGTAGTGGTGACAGTAACTATGGTGGTAGTGGTGAAAATAACTATGGGGGAAGAGGTGACAGTAACTATGGGGGTAGTGGTGACAGTAACTATGGTGGTAGTGGTGACAGTAACTATGGTGGTAGTGGTGACAGTAACTATGGTGGTAGTGGTGACAGTAACTATGGTGGTAGTGGTGACAGTAACTATGGTGGTAGTGGTGACAGTAACTATGGTGGTAGTAGTGACAGTAACTATGGTGGTAGTGGTGACAGTAACTATGGTGGTAGTGGTGACAGTAACTATGGTGGTAGTGGTGACAGTACTATGGTAGGGTAGGGTAGCAGAGCACTGCAGTATGGGTTACATACACAGTGTTGAAATGTGTCAGCCTGCGCTGGGAGACTTCAGATGGGCAATGAGGCAGCTGGAGACGTTTCCTCCCAGCACAGCTGGAGTTTTTATTACTTAAGAATTACCATATCCAGGATGGCCTAACCCATACTCGGGATAATGGTATTTTTATGAAGATCTCCTCATTATCCCAGAGCGAGGAAAGCTGAAAATTATTTATAGGAGACGAAGGAAGGAAGGAATGAGAGAGAGATAACATAATATACCTACCTATATACATTGAAATATAAGAATACATACCGGCACTAGCCTCGTCACAACCATTATAATTAAAAACTACTTCACTTGTACTAAGCAATCAATGCCCACTAAATGTAGGCTGACCAAAGATAAATTGGGAAGACTTAATCTTAATATCAATATATTAATTTATAGCGATGGTGATGAAGGTTGGGGTGGTTGTGTTGAGTGGCCGCAGCAGCAATTATAGTGGTGGTGGTGGTAGTAGTGGTGGTGGTAGTAGTGGTGGTGGTGGTAGTGGTGGTGGTGGTAGTGGTGGTGGTGGTAGTGGTGGTGGTGGTAGTAGTGGTGGTGGTAGTAGTGGTGGTGGTAGTAGTGGTGGTAGTAGTGGTGGTGGTGGTGGTGGTAGTAGTGGTGGTAGTGGTGGTAGTAGTGGTGGTAGTAGTGGTGGAGTAGTGGTGGTGGTGGTGGCAGAGTGGGGCGGTGGTGGTGGTAGCAGTGGTGGCTAGTGGTGGCAGTAGTGGGGGGTGGTGGTGGAGTGGCAGTAGTGGTGGTGGTGGTGGTAGAGTGGTGGTGGTGGTAGTGGTGGTGGAGTAGTGGTGGTGGTGGTGGAGTAGCGGTGATGGTAGAGTGGTGGTGGAGTAGTGGTGGTGGCAGTAGTGGTGGTGATGGCAGCAGTGGTGGTGGTGGGGTGGTGGTGGTGGTGGCAGCAGTGGTGGTGGTGGCAGCAGTGGTGGCAGCAGTGGTGGTGGTGGTAGCAGTGGCGGCGGCGGTGGTGGCAGTAGTAGGGTAGTGGTGGTGATGGTGGCAGTAGTGGCGGTAGCAGTGGCAGAGTGGTGGGGTGGTGGCAGTAGCGGTGGTGGTGGTGGGGTGGAGTGCGTGGTGGTGATGGTCATGCATCATGGTGGCAGTAGTGGTGGCGGTGGCGGTAAGTGGTGGTGGTGGTGGCAGTAGTGGTGGTGGTGATGGTCATGTCTGGTGGAGAGAATCGGGGGTGGTAGTGGTAGCAGTGGGGGTGGCAGTGGGTGGTAATAGTGGCAGTGTGGTGGTGGTAGTAATGGCAGTGGCAGCAGTAGAGTGGTGGCAGTTTGGTGGCAGCAGTGGTGGCGGCAGCAGCAGCAGCGGCGGCGGCAGCAGCAGCAGGGTGGCGAGCAGCAGCGGCGGCAGCAGCAGTGGCGGAGCAGTGGGTGGTGGTGGCAGCAGTAGCAGTGGTGGCAGCAGCAGCGGCGGCAGCAGCAGCAGTGGTGGTAGTAGAGTAGTGGTGGTGAGTAGTAGTGGTGGAGTAGTAGTAGTGGTGGTAGTAGTAGTGGGGGTGAGTAGTAGTAGTGGTGGTGGTAGTAGTAGGTGGTGGTAGTAGTAGAGTGGTGGTGGTAGTAGTAGTGGTGGTGGAGTAGTAGTGGTGGTGGTAGTAGTAGATGTAGTAGTGGGTGGTAGTAGTAGTAGGTGGTGGTGGTAGTAGTAGAGTGGAGTAGTAGTGGTGTGGACAGCAGGTGGTGTAGTAGTGGTCGTAATGGTAGTGGTGTTGGGATTATAAACATTGTAGGTGTGGAGGCGGATGTTCATGTCTCCTCTGATTTCTTCACATGGCCTCCTGCCATTTATAAAATTAAAATGCTCGTTTCAGGAAGATTACGGAAAAATTACTAAAAACATCTTCATATCTCATCTGCGTCATCCCCAAGCTCTATCTGAGCACAACTTATTTTCATGTGTTATTGTTCTCTTGCTATCATTGTTCATGTGGCATGCTAAGAATGTGTTACATTTTATTCGGCATATGTCACACACCATATAGGCTGCCTCCCAACCAGTAAACCAGGTGCTAATGATTTCACGATCTAATGTGGGCCCCGTTGTTATATTAGTATCTTGGTTCAATGGCCAACCACAGACAAACCCGCCAGAGGTGTAAAATAATGTGATTCACTTGCGACACAAGTTTTGGCAGACTTGTCTGAGCTGATGATCGCTCACGGTGCTTTGTCTGGCTATTGCTTTTTACCTCATTTGACCACAGTGTTGTACACTTGCTCTATTATTGTACATAGTGTATATAGTGTACATATTGTAAATACCAGCTTGTTTCTTTGGTAAAGGAAATACAAGTCATATATCCTCTCCTGTATTTTACTTGCTCCACTATTTATCGCATTACGACACTATGTGGAGGCTATTATACACCTGTGTTCGTAATATTCATTATCGTTATCATGGTCTTTCATTGTTATGATGCCTTCTTGTTATCATAATCCTGTGTTACTGCCATAGTTCTTCGTTGTTGTCATGGTACTGTCATTGTCGTCTTGGGTATTTGTTGTGGTCATGGTGTTTTCATTGCTGTCTTGGGTCTTTGTTGTTATGGTGCTGTCACTGTTGTCAATTATTTATGTTGTAATTAGCTGATATCATGGTTCTTTTGTAGTCGTCACTGTCTTCAACACCCTCTCCTCTGCCCCTTTCCCAACACAGCCGCCTCCAACACTTCGTATACAACCCCCATGTGCCCTACCACACCATCAATAAAGCCAACGAAGCCCCCTTTTCCTTTACAAAGCTAGAAAAATGGCACCAGCCTTCGCGGCAAACTAGATGAATGCACGGCGGAAAACATGAGAATGCCAGTCATTTCGTTATATATTTGTCAGGGAAGTCTCCTGACGCGGGTCTTTGTCAACTGATGGCCCGCCATTTGCCAGTCTCCAGAGTCACTGCAGGCCAGAAGAAAAACCCAGAATTCGCCCACACAGCACCTGAACGAAAACAGTCCTCAGCAATCCCTCTAGTAAGAATACGCTCACACACACGAGCGACCACACCAAACTCTTACGATCCAGTAACTTGGTGTATGGGTGATTTCGGGTGTGGAGAGTTACGGGGGGGGGGGGGGAACTACAAGTGTGGATCTATTGGTATGTCACTGCTGTTGACGAGTCACTGGTACACCATCCCAGGGTTCTCAGTGAACCTGACTAATTCATAATGGAGTAAGTCCTCCCTCTCATTTTCTTCCCCTGGCATGAGACCAATTTAGCGAGCTGTCAGCATCATTGCTTGCACATCCCGGCACAGAAGCAGCAACGCCACATCCCAGCTTGATGGAGGATAATACTAATACGATGCAACCTCATCGAGTGAAAATGAAGCCTTTCAGAGACGGACTTAATGATAGAACGAAGCTAACATTGGCGGCCGGGTACGACCTATATAGAGGCAAGTCATACAAGTTTCTGCAGGAAGTGGGTGTTTGGCTCTTGTACCTGAACAGGAATCATCACTTTCAGTCAAATTATCTGTTGATTGATGATCAGGCACACACATCTCACTCCTAGCCGCTTGCTTGCAAGTGTTTCTGCCCCCTGCTCTCTTACCCATCTGTGAAGTTTGTGGTGTGCAAAAATAACAAAAAAAGGCAGAATACCGTGACTGGAACAATACACACACAACCCACACATAGAAGAGAGGAGCTTACGACGACGTTTCGGTCCGACTTTGACCATTTACAAAGTCACACTAACACAGGTAGAAAGTTGTGGAGGAGTAATAGTGGAAGTAGTAGTGGTAGTGGAAGTATATGACTGATTCCACTACTACTTCCACTATTACTCCTCCACAACTTTCTTGTGCCCTTCCCTGTCTGCTGGCCTATATATAACCCCTTCTACCTGTTCTTTGTGTTAGTGTAACTTTGTAAATGGTCCAAGTCGGACCGAAACGTCGTCGTAAGCTCCTCTCTTCTATGTGCGGGTAGTGTGTATTGTGGTGTGCAGTTTGCAATGGAACACATTTTAATTGTTTGCCTACGACTTAGGCCTTTTTCACTTTCGTCATGGTTTGTATTATTCCAGGGATCTTAAGAACTTTTAGGAATCTTTCTTAACAGTAATAATGTTATGAGATTTTTAACTGACGCTGGATATATGTATTGTGCGTTATTTTTTTTTTTTTTTTTGGCCAAGAGAGCCGAAAAATCTACAGGTCCAAGCTTTCTGCAGATTTGAAAAATACCTAACATCTTAACAATCATGATAAGACTAGAAGAAATATTAATGGCACACCAGACCATGACTGAGGGTATCAGAATGTCTTACTACCATATCCACCCAAGGAACACTGAACAGGAACACTTCTAGAAAATAACACCCTACATTCTCTGCTTGCCATAGCCCAGAATGCTTCTGTTAACTCTGTGGTCTGAAAGATCCAGTATTGGTTAGCCAGTCTTCATGTGCGGCACAAGAATGTAGAATTCTGTAGGTGCACCAACCATGATGGTGGTCCGGGAAATGAATGGGCAGATACCGAGGCGAAGGCTGCTGTGATGAGATCACACTAGCAGCAGAGTTCTGCTTCTTAGTGACTTCATGGACTACGTACATAAATAAGTCTTTGGGATGGGGGGAGGGGAGGGTAACACTTGGGTCCTACACACAAGAAGCAAGTTTATACATGGGTTCAGCAGGGCGTGGGTTTCTGCTCTTCCTCAAACAAGAATCGTCACAAAGACTAATCTCTGTCGACTGAAGATCGGGAACTCGCATCTCCCGCATCCACCTGTTCACAGGCCCTCCTGCTTTTGTGTGTAGCTTGTGGCGTGCATGTGACTGTTCTCGTCCTGGTTAATGTAATTACCGGAGTTCCCGTAAGAATATCGAGGATCATGTAGGAGAGTCTTTTGACATTAACAATTTAATTCGAATTGATGATTTTTTTAACTTAGTATGAATGTATTTTTGCTAATAGTTTTTAATTGCTTCTTAATCATGTTTGTTTTTTTATTTGTATTTTTTTTTACTGTTGTAAATGCTGAATGACCTCCACTGTCAAAGAGCTATTTAAATTTAAAAACTTTTCTGTATACCACAAAATGCTGGAACTGTTAATGCTGCAACCATTTTGCTACTAGTTGCCGCTGAAAGACACGAAATCCTGCATATCTTCAGAGGTTGCAAGAATGAAGCAACATCGACATGCCTTAAAGTGCAAGAGTGGTCACCGAACTTCAGCAACAAAATGCCACACAAGAGTCTGATCAACAAGAAAAAACGAAGAAACAAAGAATTAACTCAACACTACCAGGAGCACCACACACACAACACTACCAGGAGCACCACACACACAACACTACCAGGAGCACCACACACACAACACTACCAGGAGCACCACACACACAACACTACCAGGAGCACCACACACACAACACTACCAGGAGCACCACACACACAACACTACCAGGAGCACCACACACACAACACTACCAGGAGCACCACACACACAACACTACCAGGAGCACCACATACACAACACTACCAGGAACACCACATACACAACACTAACCAGACTCAAGAACACACACTCAGTAACCAACTGCAACACTATTAGATAAAACTAACATTTTATACAGTGCCACACTAACCAGTATTATCTGCAGCACGAAATACTTTCCAAACAGTGAACGAAAAGTTTCGTTTAAACAATGAGAATAAACTCCCAGAAGATACTCCATCCACCTTAATAATGCAGCTTATCTCAACCCAGTAATCCACCCCTGCCGAGATGAAGTCTCAGTAGTCCCATAGTTTTCTGCTGAAGTTGAGATCTAGTTTCTCGGTCCAGGTGTGATTTTTTGATTAACGAGTATGACTCAATGGATGCTCTTTGAGCTTTTGTCATACCTGTAAGTGAATCCATGTACAGAGGCAGCCTCTAGTACATCACTGCCTCATAATGTAATAAACGGTGCGTTCATTTAGAAGATCTGGGATCGAACCCTGTTTGAGGAAAGATGTATAAGTAGTATATTAACAATCAGTCCCTTTATTACCTAACAGTAAATAAATACCTAGGAATTAGTCGACTATTTTTCGTTAAATCCTGCAGGAAGACGTGAAAACACCGCAATTAGCCGCAATGATTAACTTGTTGTCATCCTGGATTAATACCCCAACTGGATTTACCCTTTAGTGTTTGGTCTCGAAATATTGAAAGGATTTCAATGTGCTTTTAGTATTTTGAGAGCCCAAATAGTCATTATTTACCTTACGAGCGATTATGGACGATTGGGAAACAACTCCATGTCTAGAATTCACTTCTTTGCTTGGGAAAGAGTTAGGGCTATTTCATTTGTTACTTGAGGATGACAAAGAGCTGTTCTGCTGGCTTTCGCCAGTCTTAACAATTTCCTGTGCATAGATCACACTCTGCAAAGGAAAAAAGTAAACCTGAAAACGTACTCTGTTCGAGGGCAAGGAACTCTAAACGGTTAATTAATAGTCCGAATAGAGTACTCTCTCTATCTCTTCCCAATGAATTCTATTTATTTAAAATCCTTACACTGAAGAGATTCTTTCTGTTGTCCCTCTAACTTATTTAAACTTCTAATATCTATTTGCGTTATCTTGCTTTTATTTTCTCTCATCTTACATATCAATAAACTAGTGTACCTTACCCGAGTACCTAAAGTTTTTGTACTTTCCTTTGATCCTCATTTAACCATTCTTGGCATCTCAGCCTCCTAAGTCTGAGAACAACCTTATAGAATACTTATGAACAACGTTCTTTTAATGCTTGATTAGATCAAAGTTCCATGCTGGAGCGTGTACTTTCTATCACTGATCTAAATGCATCCTTGTTCAGATTCCTAAAGATTAGTCTTACATTTGCTGGTTCATGCCATCAATTTTACTCTTATGTTCGTCTCAGACGAGAAATTTGGCTTGATGTCTATCCTTTGGTCTCAGTCTCATTCATATTCTCAGTTGGCTCCAATTTAGCACCGGGATACCTGCAGCGACCTCAAGAGTCATTTAACATTAATGATTTTTTTTTTAAATTTATGGCCCGGTGGTCTGGTGGCTAGAGCTCTCGCTTCACACCGGAGGGCCCGGGTTCGATTCCCGGGGGTGGAAACATTTCGACGGTTTTACACCTGTTGTCATGTTCACCTAGCAGCAAATAGGTACCTGGGTTGTTAGTCGACTGGGTGGGTCGATCCGGGGAAAAAATTAAGGACCCCAATGGAAATAAGACAGAAGTCCTCGATGAGCACTGACTTTCTTGGGGTTTTCCTGGGGGGTAACCTTCCGGGGTTAAAAATGGGAAAACTTATAACTTTGTTACCCCCGTGTTCTTGTTCGGGGAAGGTTGTTATTTTTTTGGGGTAGTTTTAATTTGAGATTGTGGTTTGTGTATATGAACATCGTTGTATTAAGTGGTGCTGAGGGCTTTAGACTAGTTCTCACCGCTCCTTTCCTCCAGTTGCGTCTTTTCGTAACCTGA
>WNWK01006498.1:0-25000 GCA_009830355.1 Cherax destructor
GGGCGACAGGGAGGAGCTGCTGACCACAGAGAGGAGTACAAGATCGGCGTACGGACATAAGCACAGTATCAATTTGTCCCAGGGATCAGAACCTTGGGAGGTGGGGAAAATGCAACACGTTTCTTAAAGAACTGGGGTCCAGACTCACGACCCCCACCAGGGACCCAAGGGCAGCCACGTTCATGTTCCAGCGTCCAGCGTGGCCATCCAGAGGGAAACGCATGCTGATACTTACTCGCGTCCAGCTCGGAGGAGCTGGGGAGATTCATAATCTTTTGATATTTGTACGATTGTATTCATGTTCATGTTTGTGTTTTCTGTCAATGTATTCTGTCTATTAATAAAACATTCATATATTATATATAGGGGGTGGTAGGAGAAGAAAATATTCAAACAGCTCCGGGGAGAACCTCGAGTTTTCCCTGAGGTACGTTTATCGTCTTTTTGAGGATGAGGGTCCCAGTAAAGTTCCTAGAGGTGGTACCTCCTATATATATATAAATATATATATATATATATATATATATATATATATATATATATATATATATATTCAATTAGTAAGAACTCATTTAAAATTAAGTCCTTTCTAGAATTTTCTCTTGTGATGTTTAAATTTTTTTTTCATTTATGTTAATGTAAAAATTAATAATTTTGTATAAAAAAAAACAAAATATAAATATATATATATATATATATATATATATATATATATATATATATGTGTGTCGATTAGGTAAAACCAGATTTTGCTTAAATGCAACGCCACCTCCATATGACAAGGAATAATTGTGTATGCAACATTTGCCAAAATCATTCTGAACATAACGAATAAAATATATTCATTGTGTTTGAATTAATAAATTCATCGTTAACGTATCTAAAATATATTTAGTTGTTAGCTAATAATGGCTTGTTCAATACAGTAAGGTTTTCGTTCTTGGAAAAATTTAATTACATTACATAAATGAAAAATATATCTTTAAACGTATAAGAGAAAATTTTAGAAAGGACTTAATTTTAGATGAGTTCTTGCCTAATTGACCAGTTTTACCTAATCAGCACGACATATATATATATATATCTCTAAAATTTTCTCTTATACGTTTAAAGATATATTTTTTTCATTTATGTTAATGTAAGAATTTATAATTTTGTACCAAGAGAAACTTTGAAAACCTACCTAACCTTATTACAACAAGCGCAATTTAATTTAGCCTAACCCAACTAAATATATTTTAGATACGTTAACATTAATTTATTAATAATCAAACACAATGAAATATATTTTATTCGTTATGTTCAGAATGATTTTTGCGAAATCATTGCATACACAAATTTTCACTTGTCTTATATGGCAAGGTGAGCGTTGCTATTTAAGCCAAAATCGCAAGTTTTACCTAATTGGCACGACATATATATATATATATATATATATATATATATATATATATATATACATACATACATATATGTAGTGCCGAATAGGCAAAACTGGTCAATTAGCAGGAACTCATTTAAAATTAAGTCCTTTCTAAAGTTTTCTCTTATACATATAAAGATATATATTTTTTTCATTTATGTTAATCTAAAAATCAATAATTATGTACCAAAAGAACCTTAGAAAACTTACCTAACCTTATTATAACAAGCGCAATTTAATTTAGCCTAATCCAACTAAATATATTTTAGATAAGTTTACAATAATTTAATAATAAACACAATGAAATATATTTGTTTCGTTAGGTTCAGAATGATTTTTGCGAAATCATTGCATACACAAATTTTTGGCACGACATATGTGTCAATATCTCATATATATATATATATATATATATATATATATATATATATATATATATATATATATATATATATATATATATATATATATATATATATATATATATATATATATATATATATAATATATATATATATATATATATATATATATATATTTATATATATATATATATATATATATATATATATATATATATATATATATATATATATATATATATATATATATATATATATATATATATATATAATTTAACAATTTGCAAGCGGGCGAAAGTAGTGTGAACGTTGATACACAGTGTGTGTAGGTGGGAATGCTGCTGTGGACAGAGATAATGTGTGAATACATGAAGAGTAATGTATCTTTCAGAGAATATACACCGGGAGGTGTACATCTCTAATTGTATATTTAATGAGTGTATATCTGTGTATATAAATCAAGAAGTTTGTATATCTCAGTGCATATACACAGTAAGGTGTTTATCCAAGTGTATACACATTGACTGGAGTGAATTTCTCAGTTCATATATACTGAGAAGTGAATATCTCTCAGCGCTCAAATCAGGGAACAGGTTAGGTTTGAACTCATGGCGAGTGAGTCCTAAAACTCACAGACCAATGCGTTAACCCTTGTGCCAGGTAACTCTAAGGAGATTCCTCCAACTAGGTATATTTGTATACACCATAGGGAGGTTAGCATGGGCCACCACTGTGACCACAAATGAAGGTTTTTCAGACAAATCCCACACAAAGTGTTGAAGTCGTGCTATTGCGACTATGTGAGTCACATCTTTCAGCATAATTACACTGAGAGTTTATTGTAATCCTTTACTTAAGAGTTAAAGCATTATTGACTGGTGGTGAACAGGTTAGAGGCAGCCTTAATGACCCTCGTGTGTGGAGAGAGCCACAGCTCTCCAGTCTTTAATAGTATGTTATTGCCCTCAAAGACTCTAGCCGAAGTCAGTAACATCAAAGTCAGTGGAAATGGAGCCGTTATCTTGAACTTCACCGACTTCAAAGAATAAAGAGGCACAATACCATTACTGGAACAATACACAAATAGCGCGCACATGAGAGAAAGCTTATGGCGACGTTTCGGTCCGACTCGTGCTAGTGACTAGTCAATGGTGCGCATTATTTGTTTACTACTGACTACAGATGCAAAATGTTTAGACTTCTTAGCGACACAGTCACCTACAAGCATCTCACAACTTAAACTTTCCTACGTAGACTCAACACATCTTAATTACTCTCGAAACAAGGGAAGAAACTTCTACGAACCATCCCCAGTAATCCCAGACCTGCCAGAAAGCTTGACCTGTCGAACACCCACCAATTAGGAATTCAACTGAGAATCTTGTCCTCTGATACCGGTAGTCCGCCCCCAGTGAAGCTTCAGGAGTGTTAACCAACGCCTAGCAAACATCACACACACGTAAAACACTCTGGTGACTTCCTCAACCGCATCATTACCATCAGAAACAAGAAACTTCAAGCTAAAAGTACCATCCCAGTTCATTACAGTACCACAACACAAGCCATCGATCTCAGTCGTTTGGAAATTTAATGACTCCATCGACCTCCCTGTCCCAGCCCGCTTGATTCTTGATCTCTTTCTAAACTGTGTTTATTTTAAATTATTTATTTCGACAGACTTTCTGCCTACTTGTGGGTTCACAATTAAGTGCAACCTATGCATGGAGAATCAAGCCGAGAGGTTTTTCTCCATTATACCCTCCTTGTTCACCCGGCTCCAGTATGTTGACGAAGTGCTCATAACTCACAGAAGGTACAATGCCTCTGTACCCCAACACAAGTTCAGCCAAGTCGAGTCTTCATTCCAGTTCACTCTCTGAAGGAGTCAAGGGCACTTTATCTCTCATCGATGTTCTACTCTGCCTTGAGTCGATATAATCAGTCCATCAATCTTTTCAAGATTGATGGACTGATTACATCGACTCAAGGTTGAGGGACTGATTACCTCAAACTCCTCCTGTTCTTCACCTTTCTCCTTTGTATGGACTGATGAAGCCACTGTGTGGCGCAACGTTTCCTCATTAGAGATACCCAAATGTTGCATATGTGTCTAATTTAGCAAATCTGAACATAAACTATTGTTCAATGTTTGTAACAGCTTGACAAAGATCCTGGAGAGCGAAACGTTGCCACAGTAAAATGTTTCATTAGTTGCACTTGTGTCCTTTTACTTAACACACAACAAACTCACCAGTCAACACGATCGTCACTGCTACTCTCCCCGCTACTCACCCCGCTACTCTCCCCGCTACTCTCCCCGCTACTCTCCCCGCTACACCGAGGCTATACGTAGTGTCATCAAAGTATTCTACCTACGAGCTCCCGACATCTACAGAAATGAATTCATCGAAGTCGAAGAATGGTCTTTCTCAGAACAAATCTTTTCTCAACTTCCATATATGGCAGACTCCGTATGTATACCTAGAACTATGTAGTACAACCTTGTATCATGTCAAAATAAAATTATTATTATTATTATTATTATTATTATTATTATAACCACTGAGGGACTGATTACCTCAAACTCCTCATCTTCCACCGCTCTTCTTTGTATAGGACTGAAGAAGCCAATGGCTGGCGAAACGTTCCCATAAAATAGATTCCTTAATGTTGCGCAAATGTCTGATTCTTCAGCTTTGATTAAATTTACATTACCTACAAAAACTACGAGACATTCTACATCACCTGCATCGCCAGTGAACCAGTCTACAACATTTGCAGCAACTGTTAGTCTACATCTGCAATAACTGAGTCAGTTAGTCTATAACTTCTAAAACAACTGAAATACATTCTGCAACATCTCCCACAACAATTGAGAATGTACAACATTCCCTACAACAACTGAGTGTCCGTCAGTCTACAACATGAACTACAACAGCTGTGAGACAGTCTAGAAAATACTTGTAGCAACAGTGAGTCAGTCTACATCCATTGCAGCGAGTCAGTGTATATCATCTACAATGGCAAAGTCAGTATTGTGCATGACCTATAACTGACTCAGTCTACATCACCTGCAACAACTGAGAGTTAATCTACATCACCTGTAACAACTAAATCAGTCTACATCACCTGCATCTGGGTCAGTCTACTTCACCTACTTCTGAGTCAGTCTACATCACCTACATCTGAGTCAGTCTACATCACCTACATCTGAGTCAGTCTACATCAGCTACATTTGAGTCAGTCTACATCGCCTACACTGATATTAGCTGATTGTACGAGTATATCCTAAATAGTGGATTGGTTTGGGCTGGAGAGTATATATACATTTGCATCGAGGAGGCTTGTGACATCATCACCAAAAGGCTTTTGTCTATTTCAAGTACATTAACTGATCTTTTAGTATATTCTCTCATAGTGAGTGCCATTGAGATAATCAATGCTAGCCTTAAGTTTTTTCATTACAATCACGCAGTTCTAAGGGTCGTTCGTGTGTAAGGAAGGTGATCAGTCAGGACTTGGTCTCCTGAGTAGTAGTGACATTCGTGGACTCTCAAACAGTATATCAGGTGATGTACACTGTATAGTACAGTGTTGATGCTCTGCAGATTTGTCAGAGTTGTCAGAGTCACTGTATCCATTAAATACCACATGCGATCCCTCACAATAATGATGCTTTAGATACGTGACATGTGTGTCACACACTTGTTCACAGGTATTATCATTCAACCATGGCTCAGTCTCTCCCAGTGACGCCAACTGAACATTCAGGTCTGACAATAACTTTTGATTTGTGTCTCCCTAATATATTTGTATTGACATTTCTCACTGAGACTTTATCAGAAGGCGAGGAAAGATGCTTATCCAGCTCGTAGCATTAAGTACTCTCTCATCTCTGTGGAATCTTTGATGATACATGTTGTGAGCATGAAAAGATACGTTGGATTAACTACAGCATAGTGTCCTCATCCTTTGATGGTGTTTGTTGACCCACATACTGCATATTGGACACACGATATTTGAGACTAAATTTGACATCAGACAGAAATTTGTCCTTCAGACTACATGTCGCAATCATGTCAGTTGCACTGGCATCACTCCGGTGAATCACAGAAGGGAATATTATAGGGTAAAACATGAATATTTAAAGGGTATAAAATACCGACAGGTTGTTAGGTAAGACACATATGCAACAGTTAGGTATCTATTTCGAAACGTTTCGCCTACACAGCAGGCTTCTCCAGTCGAGTACAGAAAGTTGGTAGAAGCAGAAGAGGTGTGAAGACGATGTAATCTACCTACTTGTGTAGGCGAAACGTTTCGAAATAAAGAAAGCTAACTAGGGCAAAACATGCATCCACGTTGTCAAGGAGTTGTCTGTGATCCCTCTACCAAGTGTCATACCTCATGTCTTCTTTAACCACATTAACTCTTGTTAAGTAGTTTGATCAGAGAATTCTCACCCCAGAAATGAGTTGTGCTGCTAACAGTAGCTTATCCTCTCTCAGTGAATTTCTGGTACTCCTCAGAACTCATCCTCAAGTTTGACCATGTCTGCACACACTTAAGTCTGACTTCACTATTCAGAAGGAGATGCCAATCTACAGTTCGCTTGGAACACAGGAACTGATGGATAACGTTGGCATATCTGGTAAAATGAATCCAGAGTTTAGCAGTTCGACTTTGACCAGTGAGCATATCTAGACAGCTGCAGATACCATTCCTGAGCTGCTGGATACCACTATCGTGTTCAGTGTCAATGGTAGTGAATTCACCTGCCAGAAGTGCTTCATGTGGCTTACGTAGATGTTCCATGTCAATTCCAGCCATGCAATCAGGGGTATCCAAGAGGGATATTATGATTGCGGTCATCAGATACGCTCACAGCACTCGAGCCTGGCCGTCTAACATATAGACCACTGTGTCTGAGAAGTAGACAACCTAAAATAAAGTTTCCAACACTTTACCTGCCATCACATAACACATGGAACCGACGTATATTTAACATAAGCAGGTGGAAACCTCCAGTTTTATTGAAAATGCTGTAAAATACATAAAGATACCCAACTGTTGTGCTGGTATCTTGCTCACCTGAAGATTGAGACACTTATGCAATATATTTGAATCTTTATTAAGGAAACGTTTCGCCACACAGTGGCTTCATCAGTCCAATACAAAGCAGAAAGGTGTAAGAAGAGGAGGAGTTTGAGGTAATCAGTCCCTCGGCCTGGAGTCCATGTGTTCAGTCCATCTATCTTGTTGGAAGTGATTGATGGACTCAACACATCGACTCCAGGCCGAGGGACTGATTACCTCAAACTCCTCCTCTCCTTACACCTTTCTGCTTTATACTGGACTGATGAAGCCACTGTGTGGCGAAACGTTTCCTTAATAAAGATTCCCATATGTTGCATAAGTGTCTCAATCTTCAGGTTGTCTGTTTTCAAAACCATTTATTACATCTTACTCACAGATGAGTCAGATCCGATGAAGATGTCGATATCCCAGTGACAGTGATGTATAGTGGCACTGATGTATAGTGACACTGATGTATAGTGGCACTGATGTATAGTGACTGATGTATAGTGACTGATGTATAGTGACTGATGTATAGTGACTGATGTATAGTCACTGGGCAAGTTCCAGGACGATACTGATAAATCAACTTCTGTGCAAATCTTAGAGCTGTGCAGATTGTGCTGGAGTTGGAAGGGTCCAGGTTGATGAGTGGATGAATTGTAGCCCCATTAGCATGAACTCACTCCATGATGGCCACTGGCTTGGCTACAGTCCTAGAGTGGAACTATATTGCCAAAAGGCATCAAGGGCTTGGAATATTTTAAGGTGGAATGGCTGTAGTTTATCATGAGGTAACAAGGGTTCCACAAGCACAGATATGAGTCCAAGTGTAGCTGAATTTTTGTATTGTTGCTGCGGGCTTTCCACATGGACTCTCTCTGGTGCTATGGACGTGGACAATAACCACGCCAGGAGGAGCGAGATAGGCTATTCCTTCCGTTGAATAGAATGCGTTATGACCTGTTAAGGAAGACACATTACGTCGGCAAAAATGAACTAAGCGAATGTTTCCAGACCTTAGTCTGGTTCCACTCCCTCGACAACCGTACTAGTGAACCTCTAAACGTCTCTAGTTATCCAAGAACAACAGTCCACGAACTGCATATTTCATGTGGATATAAAGGACTTTCCACAACTGAACTGGTGGCTTGGTGGCTGAAGCTCTCGCTTCACACGGCGAGGATCCGGGTTTGATTCCCAGCGAGGGTAGAAACATTGGGCGTGTTTACTTGCACCGGTTGTCTATGTTCGCATCCTGAGACAAAACTGACCTAATTTGCCCGAAATGTTCTGCATAACAAGCGGCTTTCTATATAGTAGTATGTCACTGATGTCAGCTATGGTCTGTATACCATTACATGTACTTGCAGAAATAAAGATATAAGAACAAAAGAAAAAAGGAACACTGCAGCAGGCCTACTGACCCATGCGAGGCACGTCCATCACTCCCCTGCTTAGACCTGACCACCTGTAGTTATATATTATATTATTTGAATGACCTAGGTCAACAAGCTGATGTGATTCAGTGAATTGCTGGAATAAATCGACGTTCAGCAGTTTTCCCTTTATCAGCCTTAGATATAATAATGGTCTAGAGTAAACAATCAAGAGTCCAGAATCATGAATTGTTCAAGAGATCCTACATATCAGGATAATCTGAACAATCATACTCATGGTACTGATTTCAGAACGTATTATCGATGCTGCCACATCTATGGTATTGTCTTAATCACGTGACAATGTGACTTTAATACCACCGACCCACATCTTTGAAGTGTAATCTTCCACATCTTTTCTGTTACTCTGATATATATTAACAAGACACGCAACTGGAGGGGTTTGAATGCACGGCAAATGAGTCCTAAAACTCACAGGCCAGTGTGATAAGCACTTGGATGGGTGACCGAGTGGTTAAAGCACTTGCCATGGGTTTGAATCGTGTCACTACGAGTTATGTTAACAAGCTCAGGCATAGAGTACTGAAGTTTATCATTATCTAGTCACAAAATTTGTCAAAAGCCACAAGATTTTCACTGCCACCGTGTCTACAAGTGGCGTAACTCTCAGTATAATCCTTCATACAGCTTATGATAGTTTCCCCCATGTGTCAGTTCAACCTCTGAACCCCACGTGTAAGTTCAACCTCTGAACCCCATGTGTCAGTTCAACCTCTGAACCCCACGTGTCAGTTCAACCTCTGAACCCCACGTGTCAGTTCAACCTCTGAACCCCACGTGTCAGTTCAACCTCTGAACCCCACGTGTCAGTTCAACCTCTGAACCCCACGTGTCAGTTCAACCTCTGAACCCCACGTGTCAGTTCAACCTCTGAACCCCACGTGTCAGTTCAACCTCTGAACCCCACGTGTCAGTTCAACCTCTGAACCCCACGTGTCAGTTCAACCTCTGAACCCCACGTGTCAGTTCAACCTCTGAACCCCACGTGTCAGTTCAACCTCTGAACCCCACGTGTCAGTTCAACCTCTGAACCCCACGTGTCAGTTCAACCTCTGAACTCCACGTGTCAGTTCAACCTCTGAACCCCACGTGTCAGTTCAACCTCTGAACCCCACGTGTCAGTTCAACCTCTGAACCCACGTGTCAGTTCAACCTCTGAACCCCACGTGTCAGTTCAACCTCTGAACCCCACGTGTCAGTTCAACCTCTGAACCCCACGTGTCAGTTCAACCTCTGAACCCCACGTGTCAGTTCAACCTCTGAACCCCACGTGTCAGTTCAACCTCTGAACCCTACGTGTCAGTTCAACCTCTGAACCCCACGTGTCAGTTCAACCTCTGAACCCCACGTGTCAGTTCAACCTCTGAACCCCACGTGTCAGTTCAACCTCTGAACCCCACGTGTCAGTTCAACCTCTGAACCCCACGTGTCAGTTCAACCTCTGAACCCCACGTGTCAGTTCAACCTCTGAACCCCACGTGTCAGTTCAACCTCTGAACCCCACGTGTCAGTTCAACCTCTGAACCCCACGTGTCAGTTCAACCTCTGAACCCCACGTGTCAGTTCAACCTCTGAACCCCACGTGTCAGTTCAACCTCTGAACCCACGTGTCAGTTCAACCTCTGAACCCCACGTGTCAGTTCAACCTCTGAACCCTCAGTGTGTTCTCTGAACCACGTTTTCAGTTTCTTCTTCTAACCCCACTTGTCAGTTAATCTGAAAGTTGTCTGTCTTATGTCTTCTGAACTTCAATCGTAGTCAGTTCAACTCTGAACCCCACGTGTCGTTTCAACCTTCTGAATCCCCACGTTCGTTCAACTCTGAACCTCACGTGTCGTTCAACTTCTGAACCCGTGTCAGTTAATTACTTCACTGTTGATTCAAGCCTTGTAACATGTCAGTCAACTGTCTGAACCCAGGTCTGTTAATTCTGAACACTGTTGATCAACCTTGTATAATTCAGTCAACTTCTGAACCCCACTGTCAGTTCAACCTTCTGAATCACTCGTTGATACGCCTTGAATCTCTCACGTGTATCAACCTTGAACATTCAGTTCAACTTTGATACAACCACTTGTCATAGTTCTGTCACTGTTGATACCACCTTCGTATAATTCTGAATCCATGTTATACAAGCCTTGAACATTCTGTCACTGTTGATCAACCTTGTTTAATTCTGTCACTGTTGATACAAGCCTTGTATAATTCTGTCACTGTTGATACAAGCCTTGTATAACTCTGTCACTGTTGCTGAAGGTCTTGTATAATTCTGTCACTGTTGATACAAGCCTTGTATAATTCATGTCAACTGTTGATACAAGCCTTGTATAATTATGTACTGTTGATACAACCTTGTATAATTCTGTCACTGTTGATACAAGCCTTGTATAATTCTGTCACTGTTGATACAAGCCTTGTATAATTCTGTCACTGTTGATACAACCTTGTATAATTCTGTCACTGTTGATACAAGCCTTGTATAATTCTGTCACTGTTGATACAAGCCTTGTATAATTCTGTCACTCGTTGATACAAGCCTTGTATAATTATGTCACTGTTGATACAAGCCTTGTATAATTCTGTCACTGTTGATACAAGCCTTGTATAATTCTGTCACTGTTGATACAAGCCTTGTATAATTCTGTCACTGTTGATACAAGCCTTGTATAATTCTGTCACTGTTGATACAAGCCTTGTATAATTCTGTCACTGTTGATACAAGCCTTGTATAATTCTGTCACTGTTGATACAAGCCTTGTATAATTCTGTCACTGTTGATACAAGACTTGTATAATTCTTTCACTGTTGATACAAGCCTTGTATAATTCTGTCACTGTTGATACAAACCTTGTATAATTCTGTCACTGTTGATACAAGCCTTGTATAATTCTGTCACTGTTGATACAAGCCTTGTATAATTCTGTCACTGTTGATACAAGCCTTGTATAATTCTGTCACTGTTGATACAAGCCTTGTATAATTCTGTCACTGTTGATACAAGCCTTGTATAATTCTGTCACTGTTGATACAAGCCTTGTATAATTCTGTCACTGTTGATACAAGCCTTGTATAATTCTGTCACTGTTGATACAAGCCTTGTATAATTCTGTCACTGTTGATACAAGCCTTGTATAATTCTGTCACTGTTGATACAAGCCTTGTATAATTCTGTCACTGTTGATACAAGCCTTGTATAATTCTGTCACTGTTGATACAAGCCTTGTATAATTCTGTCACTGTTGATACAAGCCTTGTATAATTCTGTCACTGTTGATACAATCCTTGTATAATTCTGTCACTGTTGATACAAGCCTTGTATAATTCTGTCACTGTTGATACAAGCCTTGTATAATTCTGTCACTGTTGATACAAGACTTGTATAATTCTTTCACTGTTGATACAAGCCTTGTATAATTCTGTCACTGTTGATACAAGACTTGTATAATTCTGTCACTGTTGATACAAGCCTTGTATAATTCTGTCACTGTTGATACAAGACTTGTATAATTTTTTCACTGTTGATACAAGCCTTGTATAATTCTGTCACTGTTGATACAAGCCTTGTATAGTTCCGTCACTGTTGATACAAGACTTGTATAGTTGTTATAAATTAGACACATATGCAACACTTGGGTATCTTTATTGAGGAAACGTTTCGCCACACAGTGGCTTCATCAGTCCAATACAAAGTAGAAAGGTGTAAGGAGAGGAGGAGTTTGAGGTAATCAGTCCCTCGGCCTGGAGGCGATGTGTTCAGTCCATCAATCTTGTAGGAAGTACATCACAGAGCCGTAGAAGTGGCTTATATACTGTAGTCAGGTGAGGCGAAGCAGGAGGAGGCGGGGTCATAGTGGTACCATCCACTAGTCGAAGTAGGTCTTCGTCCAAAGGTTGGACAAGTGTGGAAGAATTCGTTTGTATTGTACTGATGAAGCCACTGCGTGGCGAAACGTTTCCTCAATAAAGATACCCAAGTGTTGCATATGTGTCTAATTTATAACTTGTCGGTTCTCTGAACCATTCATTGTATAGTTGTTGCTTCAGGTCACACGCACCTTCAGTGATCTACTGAGACGTCTCTTATAGTCGTAGGTTAGGTTAGGTTAGGTTAGGTAAGATTTGTCAGGATACATAACAGTGTTTCCTGATGCGGGTCCTAGTCATATTATAACAATACTAGTCTCAACACAAGACATCAGTCACTAGCGTGTGAAGACAATACTAGTCTCAACACAAACACCAGTCACTAGTCTGCCTCAAACTTAGAAAATCCATCAAGAATCAATAGTGTATTGTCAGGCCCTGCCTGCCACAATCCCTGCCACCCTGCCTCCACCCCTGAATCCCACCCTGCCGCCACCCTGCCTCCACAATATAATACAGTGGTACCCCGACTTACGATGGTCCCCAAACACACCCTTTTATGTAAGTTTATTTTTTTAAATTCTTTTGTAAGTGTAATTTTGGGGGTCTAAACAGACTAGTCTATTTTACATCATTTCTTAAGGAGATAAATTCGTTTGGTAATGGCACTTGAACAGCATTCTGGAATGAAAAAATATCGTAAGTCGGGGTACCACTGTACTGGAAAAAAAAGTAACGTGTAATTTTTAGCTATCAAAATGTCAAACTTATTTTATTAACACAAATATATCTCTACCCACTGCTCTCTCTCTCTCTCTCTCTCTCTCTCTCTCTCTGTCTCTCTGTCTCACTCTCTCTGTCTCTCTCTCTCTTTCTCTGTCAGAAACTGCTAAATAAAAACAATGTATAATAAACGATAAGCAAAGTTAAAACAAAAATAATAACGAAACGGATAACATAACAGGGAAGAACGTGAAATGAACAAGACAAAACCAGAACAGATGACAAATCAATTAGCTGAGATTAGTCGACAAAAATTCATTGCATATCAGAAATTAAAATGGACGAGTTACCCTGAAGACGGTGATAATTAGAGTTGCAAAGAGAAAACCAGAAATGATAAACAGGACTTTTTAAAGAGGAACTTTTTTTTTTTTAGAGATGTCAGGGCGGATAAAAATTAGCAGCGATTGTATATTTAGCTGGTGATGGCAAAAAACGGGAAGCAGAACTATGGCTTCGAAACTCAACACAGCTTTCTGGTCTGTGTTCGCGGCTGATCACAGTACCAGCTTGAAGAAACTGAATACATATTAATAAATTAAGTGGCAGTGGTTAACGCACCGGTCTGTGAGTTTTAGCACTCACTCGCCATGGGTTCAAACCCCACCCGTTCCCTGGTTTGGATCTGATTAACTGAGTGATAAAATACTGTGGATATCAAATCGTTTACCCACTTACGGAATTTAAGAAAAAAGTGAGAAGGGAATATTGCGTAACTCACACATAGAAGGAAACTTTTGACGACGTTTCGGTCCCACCTTTACCATTACTCAGTCGTGTGACTAGTTAATGGTCCAAGTAGGACCGAAACGTCATCTTAACTTTCATTCTCCCATGAGTAAGTTATTTGTGTATTGTTCCACTCAGGGTATTATACCTTATTTTTCTAAATACACTAGTGTAGGCAACTCTTGTCCCATCAACTTTACGTCTACGTCAGGAAAACTAATGGAGACTATTGTTAGGGATAGTCTACTGTAGTTGTATTGAAAACAACAACAGTAATCAGAAATCAGCAAGGATTCCACAACTGAAGATCATTTCAGATTAATCCCAGGTCCTACATGGGTACATGAAGGACCTGGTATGTAATAATAATAATAATAATAATAATAATAATAATAATAATAATAATAATAATAATAATAATAATAAATAATAATAATACCATAATAAGCTTAAGACTAAAATGTCAACAACTAGTTTATTGCTTATATATGACATTAAAGGTTCATACTAATAGATGCAGCATATCTAAATTTCTAACAAGTGTTTGACAAGGAAACCCATCAAAGACTGCTGGTCAAAATGATGTGGGAGACGAACCTGATTGCTTGGATAGCTGAATGACTCACAAGTAGGAATTAGAGTGGCAGTGAACGGTGAGGTGTCTGAGTGGCTAGACACAGAGTGGAGTTTAGGTGAATGGTTCAGAGAACCGACAAGTTGATAAATTAGACATGTGTACAACACCTGGGTATCTTTATTGAGGAAATAATTTCCAGCTATAATAAACATGAAACTATATTATCCAACACTCATAATACTCTTAATTTTAACCTTAAAAAGTGTTTTGAAAATTGAAAAAAAAATCCTTTCTGTAATAAATGGAAATTGAAAATATAAAATTATAGTGGAGAACTAGAGGAACCTGGCGCCATCGTTATACTGAATTAACTGACACGTTTATATTAAACTGTTTGAAGCTTTCAACTTTGATGAAATACACCGAAAAACATGAAAAGAATTATTCTATTATACTAATATTAATAATTCTCAAAGTGAAATTTACGAGCATAAACAACTACTCACTTGTAGATGAATGGTTCAGAGAACCGACAAGTTATAAATTAGACACATATGCAACACTTGGGTATCTTTATTGAGGAAACGTTTCGCCACACAGTGGCTTCATCAGTCCAATACAAAGAAGAAAGTAGTAATAAGAGGAGGAGTTTGAGGTAATCAGTCCCTCGGCCTGGAGTCGATGTGTTCAGTCCATCAATCTTAAAGTAAATACAATATAAGGCAAAAAGAAGTTGCTTATATACTGTAGACAGGTGAGATGAAGCAGGAGGAGGCGGAGTCATAGTGGTATCATCCACTAGTCGAAGTATGTCCTTGTCCAAAGGTTTGGACAAATGTTGAAGAATCCGTATGTATCAAGATCCCAAGACGTTGCTGTGTCTGACACAGCAACTTCTTGGGATCTTGATACATACGGATTACCTGGTCTTGATACAGCCTGATTACCTGGTCCTTGACTGTTGTTTTCCTCCTGATGTGGCTATACAACAGCTTCGGGTCAGACTTGACTTTTGATGCTATATCATGTACTCACCTATTTGTACTCACCTATTTGTGGTTGCAGGGGTCGAGTCATAGCTCCTGGCCCCGCCTCTTCACTGATTGCTACTAGGTCCTCTCTCTCCCTGCTCCATGAGCTTTATCAAACCTAGTCTTAAAACTATGTATGGTTCCTGCCTCCACTATGTCGCTTTCCAAGCTATTCCACTTCCTGACAACTCTATGACTGAAGAAATACTTCCTAACATCCCTTTGACTCATAGGAGTCTTCAACTTCCAATTGTGACCCCTTGTTTCTGTGTCCCCTCTCTGGAACATCTTGTCTCTGTCCACCTTATCTATTCCTCGCAGTATTTTATATGTCGTTATCATGTCTCCCCTAACCCTCCTGTCCTCTAGTGTCGTCAGGCCGATTTCCCTTAACCTTTCTTCGTAGGACAATCCCCTTGTTTCTGTGTGTGTGTCTGTGTGTGTGACTGTGTGTGTGACTGTCTGTGTGTGTGAGTGTCTGTGTGTGTGTCTGTGTGTACTCACCTATTTGTGGTTGCATCTTATATGTCGTTATCATGTCCCCCCTATCTCTCCTGTCCTCCAGTGTCGTCAGGTCGATTTTCCTTAACCTCTCCTCGTAGGACATACCCCTTAGCTCCGGGACTAGTCTTGTTGCAAACCTTTGCACTTTCTCTAGCTTCTTTACGTGCTTGGCTAGGAATGGGTTCCAAACTGGTGCTGCGTACTCCAGTATGGGCCTAACGTACACAGTGTACAGGGTCCTGAACGATTCTTTATTAAGATGTCGGAATGCTGTTCTTAGGTTTGCTAGGCGCCCGTATGCTGCAGCAGTTATTTGGTTGATGTGCGCCTCAGGAGATGTGCCTGGTGTTATACTCAACCCAAGATCTTTCTCCTTGATTGAGGTTTGTAGTCTCTGGCCCTCTAGATTGTACTCCGTCTGCGGTCCTCTTTGCCCTTCCCCAATCTTCCTGACTTTTCACTTGGTGGGGTTGAACTCCAGGAGCCAATTGCTGGACCAGGCTTGCAGCCTGTCCAGATCCCTTTGTAGTTCTGCCTGGTCCTCGTCCGATTGAATTCTTCTCATCAACTTCGCATCATCTGCAAACAGGGACACTTCGGAGTCTATTCCTTCCGTCATGTCGTTCACAAATACCAGAAACAACACCGGTTATAGGACTGACCCCTCTGTGTGTGTCTGTGTGTGTATGTCTGTGTGTGTGTGTATGTGTGTGTATGTGTATGTGTCTGTGTATGTGTATATCTCTCTGTGCCTATGTCTCTCTGTGCCTATGTCTCTGTCTCTGTCTGTCTGTCTGTCTGTCTGTCTCTGTATCTGTCTGTCTCTGTCTCTCTCTGTCTCTGTCTCTCTCTGTCTCTGTCTCTGTCTTTCTCTGTCTCTGTCTCTCTCTGTGTCTGTCTCTCTCTGTGTCTGTCTCTTTCTGTGTTTGTCTCTGTGTCTGTCTCTCTCTGTCTCTGTTTCTCACTGTCTCTGTTTCTCTCTGTCTCTGTTTTCTCTCTCTCTCTCTCTCTCTCTCTCTCTCTCTCTCTCTCTCTCTCTCTCTCTCTCTCTCTCTCTCTCTCTCTCTCTCTCTCTCTCTCTCTCTCTCTCTCTCTCTCTCTCTCTCTCTCTTCTCTTCTCTCTCTTCTTCTGTCTCTCTCTGTCTCTGTCTCTCTGCTCTGTCTCTCTCTCTATCTGTCTCTCTGTCCTGTCTCTTCTGTGTCTGTCTACTGTCTCTCTCTGTCACTGTCTCTCTCTCACTCTCTCTAACTTCCTGGAAACATTCAACAAAGTACCACGAGGGAGATTACTGAGTAAACTAAAGTCTCTTGGCATTGGTGACAAATTTTCAAGACTTACTCGGTGACTTGACTTAATGAGTGGCTCATTGACTGCCTTAGTAAGTTATTCAGTGACTCGGTAACTGACTGACTCAGTGACTGACTCAGTGACTGACTCAGTGACTGGCTCGGTAACTGACTCGGTGACTGGCTTAATAACAGGAAACAAGAGTATTTCTAAATTTCGCCCTTGTGTGAGTGGAGAAGAGTGACCAGTGGCGTCCCTCAGGAATATGCCTTCGTCCTAACCCTCTTGTTTATGTACAAAAACTATCTGAAAATGGTATTATATACAAAATTTCGACGTTCAGATAAGAGAAAACCAGCCACTCGTGAAGCTAACGTGACCAAGGCCCCTCTGAGGTCAGTCTAGTGGAGTCGCCACATACAATACTGGGATTTTTAGTCCTTAATTACCTCACATTTATACACAACATTTAAAATTAAAATGTACGTCACTTCAGAGGGGGAGGAACTATTGCATCAGATACGTTGTCCAGGTCCTCATAACTGACCCTTTTTTTTTCAAGAGACAGTTATGAAAGACCTTGTTTCAGTATACATGTATACATCTAGTGGTTATTTCCTAGCCTCGTCCTGCCAACTAGCTGATAAATATCCGTGCTGATAACACTCTCCATAATGCTATTTTATGTAGTGTGTGGGGATATTATTTAGAGTCTCTTTCAACATTTAATCTGGGGAAACCACGAAATTCTCATAATTATTAACAGTGAAATATCTAATAATTATTTTTTTTTGTATTCACAAACACGTTATTTACAAGGAATTTCTTGAATGTAGCAATTTGAGTATATAAATTCCATTATAGAAATTTGGCACTCTTAAAATAGCCAGACGCAGGTGAGGCACTCACAAGCCAATACGCAAGACCCACATCCCGATTACATTAGCGACAAAACATGTTTGTCTGGCTTTTCAAGGCAATGTAAACAACGAGCTACGTTGCTGTCCATATGGAATGCCATAAAGCATGTTACATGCCACTTGATAGCGAGTGGAGACCCGTTTACAGTAATAGTTGTATGTAGCCCACTCTCCAAGGTTCCCTCATTCATCAACAGTTGTATGTAGCCCACTCTCCAAGCTTCCCTCATTCATCAACAGTTGTATGTAGCCCACTCTCCAAGCTTCCCTCATACATCAACAGTTGTATGTAGCCCACTCTCCAAGCTTCCCTCATTCATCAACAGTTGTATGTAGCCCACTCTCCAAGCTTCCCTCATTCATCAACAGTTGTATGTAGCCCACTCTCCAAGCTTCCCTCATTCATCAACAGTTGTATGTAGCCCACTCTCCAAGCTTCCTCATTCATCAACAGTTGTATGTAGCCCACTCTCCAAGCTTCCCTCATTCATCAACAGTTGTATGTAGCCCACTCTCCAAGCTTCCATCATTCATCAACAGTTGTCTTCAATATTCATGGTATCATCTGAAAGCTAGCGTGTCATAGTTGAATTTACTTGATAGTTTGTAAACATGACATATCTGCAGTTAAGTTGGTGGGTCAGCATCCCATCCTACGGTCCTGCTCAAGAATGAAATATAATTATAACAGTACCAGGTCTCCATACATCTGAAGACAGGAGAGAATTGTAAAAAAAAAAAATAAACATTGCAATTTTGAAATTTGTAAGACATCACTTTTCCCTCATCCATAAGTTACGGATAAAAATGTAATTTTTTTCAGTGCGCGACCATACAGCCGCATTACGTACCCCTTTTTTATGCACATTGTACTATGTGGCATATGGTACAATGGCTATTGTCTTAAATATAACAGAAAAGTTTGGATTGAGATATTTCGACTACATCGTTACTTCCTGTCTGGGTGAGAAATAAGACGTGGGGAGAGAGGACGTGGGAAGAGAGGACGTGGGGAGAGAGGACGTGGGGAGAGAGGACGTGGGGATAGAGGACGTGGGGGAAGAGGACGAAAAAGGAAGTTCATGCCTGGCTGTATATTAATACTGAACCCAAGTAACAAAGTCTCGCATACAACTTGTACGCATCATTACTAATTAGAACACCTTGCTGTGTCTCTCAGAGATACTGTGTAGCAAGGCAGCACTAGGTGCCCAGCTACCCTCATCCATGAGTATTTTTGTCCAAAGATGCGAATTGGTGCCAACTTGATATTTTAGAAATGTTATACCTGGCTTCCGTGACTGAGACACCAACCTGTAATAAGCACCCTGGAGGCGCCTGAGAATTTACTGCATAATAATCTAGTTTTCTTGGCAATTATTGACTATATGAGTGTGGTGTGAGGAGAATCTGTGCATACACCTTACAGGTTGAGTGCCAGCGCATTAACCTCATACACTGAGGTCCGTGGGTCGATCTCCGGTGGTAACATGAGGGCGTGTTTCCGGTGTGCCCGGTAAAGGGTTAATTACGACACCTGGTGTCCCTTTTCCCCAAGCACCTAAGACCTTGGTCTTAATCAACTGGTATTAATCAACTTAATTTTATTCGAGTTCTTGCTAATTGACCAGTTTCACCTATTCGGCACGACATATATATATATATATATATATATATATATATATATATATATATATATATATATATATATATATATATATATATATATATACTCTATATATATATATATATATTTATATATATTCTTGCATATATTTTTCTAGTGTTTATCTCATTTTCCCATTTCTCAACCTTCCTAGTCGTCCTCATCATTACCCTTCTCTTCCTCGTGTTCATTATTCATCTTCCTGCTCTCCAACTTTCTACCCACCTCCTTCCTCAGCCAAGTCGTTCACATTGGCACTTACACTTGCCTGCACCAACAGACTGGTGGGTAAGGTCTATTGTTCCCTGCTCTGAGGCTAATGGTTTAATGGTCAATAATTCCAGCTGCCTAACAGTTCCCAGCTAATGACCTCATTACGTATAATCGTAATGGTCAATAATTTCAATGTAATGGTCACCAGGCAATAATCTCACTGGGAATAATAACTTTGTGGCCACAAAGTCCAAATAGACTAATTCTTAACAATCATAAAATAATATAATCAATAATTCCAGACTCTTGATAATTTTTGACTGGTTACTAATAAATCCGCCAAATAACAGCATGCAATAATTTATTTAGATCTTAAAGAGGTAATGAGCGATAATTTCATTCTGCGTAATGGCTATGAGCGAAAAAAACTGAGTTTCTAATTGGGCGGTTTATATCCCTATTAAACCACACAGCAAACCACTCGAAGACGAACAGGCAGAGTTTGACCTATTCACCAAGGATGTTCTTTGCCGAACTAGCAGAATGAACATTTATTTTTGCCGTAAGTCAGCGGAAATCAATCTAAACAGAACGTGAAAGAAATATTATTGACTTAAAGCAATATTAAATCAATAGGTGAGGCGCCTCACCTCTTGGCTGCATATAAGTTCCCATACTGTTGCTTCTACTTCACAATGTTCAAGACTATGGTTAGGCAAGTTTTCTAATATTTTTTGGTACAAAATTAAATTTTAACATTAACATGAATGAAAAAAATATATATCTATAAACGTATAAGAGAAAATTTTAGAGTTCTTGCTAAACCTATTCGGCACGGTTATATATATATATATATATATATATATATATATATATATATATATATATAGTCGTGCCGATTAGGTAAAACTGTCAATTAGCAAGAACTCATCTAAAATTAAGTCCTTTCTAAAATTTTCTCTTATACGTTTAAAGATATATTTTTTCATTTATGTTAATGTAATAATTATAATTTTGTACCAAGAAACTTTGAAACCTCCTAACCTTATTACAACAAGCGCAATTTAATTTAGCCTAACCCAACTAAATATATTTTAGATATGTTAACATTAATTTAATAATAAACAAACACAACGAAATATATTTTTTCGTTATGTTCAGAATGATTTTGGCGAAATTATTGCATACACAAATTTTCACTTGTCTTATATGGCAAGGTGAGCGTTGCTATTTAAGCCAAAATCGCAAGTTTTACCTAATCGGCACGACATATATATATATATATATATGTATATATTTTGGCTTAAATAGCAACGCTCACCTTGCCATATAAGACAAGTGAAAATTTGTGTATGCAATAATTTCGCCAAAATCATTCTGAACATAACGAAAAAAAATATATTTCATTGTGCTTGTTTATTATTAAATTAATGTTAACATATCTAAAATATATTTAGTTGGGTTAGGCTAAATTAAATTGCGCTTGTTGTAATAAGGTTAGGTAGGTTTTCAAAGTTTCTCTTGGTACAAAATTATAAATTCTTACATTAACATAAATGAAAAAAAATATATCTTTAAACTTATAAGATAAAATTTTAGAAAGGACTTAATATTAGAGTGTGTGTGTGTGTGTGTGTGTGTGTGTGTGTGTGTGTGTGTGTGTGTGTGTGTGTAGTGTGTACTCACCTAATTGTCCTCACCTAATTGTGGTTGCAGGGGTCGAGACTCAGCTCCTGGCCCCGCCTCTTCGCTGTCTGCTACTGGGTCTCTGCTCTCCCTGCTCCATGAGCTTTATCATACCTCGCCTTAAAACTATGTATGGTTCCTGCCTCCACTATATCTTTCTCTAGACTATTCCACTTCCTGACTACTCTGTGGCTGAAGAAATGCTTCCTAACATCCCTTTGACTCATCTGAGTCTTCAGCTTCCAGTTGTGTCCCCTTTTTTCTGTGTTCCCTCTCTGGAACATCCTGTCACTGTCTACCTTGTCGATTCCCCGCAGTATTTTGTATGTCGTTATCATGTCTCCTCTGACCCTTCTTTCCTCCAGTGTTGTGTGAGTGTGAAGTGTGTGTGTGTGTGTGTGTGTGTGTGTGTGTGTGTATATGAAGAACCTTCACTACTACGGTGCTCTTCACACCAGTTCCAAGGCTGAGGCACTGATTACCTCATATTTTGTATATGGTTCTTACCATCAAGTTATGTTCTTGAATTTGTATTGATAAAGCCACTGGAGGGCGAAACGTCTACAATAAAGACACCCAGATGTTGCACATGTGTCTTAATTTCATCTTGTGGTATTGTATACCATACATGTATAAAGGAGAAGTTACACCAGGATGCGTGGTGTATACCTAGAGTATACCTGGTGTCACCGTGGTGGTTCAACACGTATACGGAAGGTACTGTGAAAGAGGTAAACACTGGGGTGTTGGGAAGGGATGTGAGATAGAAAGATGCTAAATCTAATACAAAGTGGGAGTTATCCCATTTGCTCTTTGATAACACTGATCACTTAGGGGATTCTGAAGGAACATTGTAAAGGTTGTTGGATGAATTTGGGAAGATTTCTAAAAGGAAATTAAACGTGGAGATAGAAAAGAACAATGTGATGTGGGTTGCAAGATGTCCAGGCAAAGACAGATTGCATATCAGATTGCAGGAAAGCTGTATGGAAAAAGTCGCCGTAAGCTTCTTTCAAGTTATTGAAGTATCGATATATTTAGATATTTGGGGGAGGACAAGTCAGCAGATAGGTCTATGGAAGATGGGGTGAACCACATAATAGACGAGGGAAGGAGGAAAAGATGGGTGGCGTGTTGAGGCAACTATATAAAGAAGTTAAAATATAGAGGCAAAAATAAATACACCAAAGTTTAGTGGTACCAACACTTTTATATAGGTGTGAAACGTGGGTCGAAAAGGAGGCTGAGAGCACTGGAGATGCCATGCTGGAGATGCCATGCTGGAGATGCCATGCTGGAGATGCCATGCTGGAGATGCCATGCTTGAGAGGAATGTTTGGTGTGAATATCGTGCAGAAATTTCGTATTATAGATATGAGAAGGAGATGTGGGGTGACCAAGGGTGGAAGTCAGAGAGATGAGGACGGGTCGTTGAGGTGGTTTAGTCTTGTAGAAGGTAGAAGGGCTCGTCCCAGGAGTTGTTGGAGGGACGGGGTATAAAAGGCTTTGCGTTTTAGGGGCTTGAGCATCCAGCAGGCTCGTGTGAGAGTATTACATAGGAATAAATGGAGACAACTGGTTTTTGATAAACCTGCTATTGGAGTGTGAGCTGAATAATTTTAATTAAGAGATTCAGAGACTTGAGTCCTATAGGTGAGAAGGACAGTGAAGGACGACTGGGGATTTTGCAGTCAAAGTAATAATCAAACAATGATGTCAGCACATTTCTGAAAAGGAGGAAACTGAGTGAATGTTGGTGAAAGTGTTTTCTTCTTTGAATCGCCTTGCCTTGTCGGGAGACGTCCATTGAATTAAAAAAATATGCTATGTGTCAAGTCACCTGCACTCGGCCGAGTGACACTCGGCCGAGTAACAATCGGAAGAAACTCTTAAAGAACAGGAAATCAGAGGAAGGGTTAACAAGTGCGGAAGTAAAAGCTTTTAAACTCGGACCTCCAAATGAGGTCCTCGTCAGCAGATACCCACGATGCCACTGCTTTTACTTAAAAGAATAGTGAGACTGTAGGCTTGGTAAATCCCTTTTGTAGATTCGATCCTCCGTTATGTAACGTGCAATTCCTCCAGGTGAACGGATCAGTGTTTGCAGTGGGTAGTACCCACTGAGAAAGAACTGGCATTAAACAGTCGTGGCTACTGGGCTTTATAAAGGTGTTGGCTCTGAAAGGTGATGGTTCTGAAGGCACAACAAGGATTTATTGGGATTTTAGTACAACTCTTTCAGTGAATTTATTGTCCCAACTCGTTGTGGGACACAAAGATTTATTGGTATCTAACTAGATAAGTATAAAAGCTTCAATACGAAGTCAATAACTGAGTACAAGTCTTGGGTTACTAAACTCGCTGGCAAGAAACATCAATTATCAGGTCAAGTTAATGAACAAAATCTCTCAATCCCGTGACTGGAACAATACACCAGTGACTGGAACAATACACCAGTGACTGGAACAATACACCAGTGACTGGAACAATACACCAGTAACCAGGTCCAGGGCGAACCGAAAACCAGTCGAAAGATTTTCTCTCTCCTGTGTGCGGGTTATTTGTTCAGGTGTGGTTAATTTGTTCAGTTTTTTGTTAATACACTTGGTTTATTGTATATAAACAAGCAAAGTACGAGGTTTACCTGCTATTAAATCTACACCAACTAATTTTTTTACAATCAATACGTTACAGTGAACACTGGTCGTATATACTAGTATGTTTAGTAAACAGTGAACACTGGTAGTATATACTGGTACGTGTAGTGAACAGTGAACACTGGTCGTATATACTGATATGTTTAGTGAACAGTGAACACTGGTAGTATATACTGGTACGTGTAGTGAACAGTGAACACTGGTCGTATATACTGGTATGTGTAGTGAACAGTGAACACTGGTAGTATATACTGGTACGTGTAGTGAACAGTGAACACTGGTCGTATATACTGGTATGTTTAGTGAACAGTGAACACTGGTCGTATATACTGGCATGTTTAGTAAACAGTGAACACTGGTCGTATATACTGGCATGTTTAGTAAACAGTGAACACTGGTCGTATATACTGGCATGTTTAGTAAACGGTGAACACTGGTCGTATATACTGGCATGTTTAATGAACAGTGAACACTGGTCGTTTATACTGGTATGTTTAGTGAACAGTGAACACTGGTCGTATATACTGGCATGTTTAGTGAACAGTGAACACTGGTCGTATATTCTGTTATGTTTAGTGAACAGTGAACACTGGTCGTTTATACTGGTATGTTTAGTGAACAGTGAACACTGGTCGTTTATACTGGCATGTTTAGTGAACAGTGAACACTGGTCGTATATTCTGTTATGTTTAGTGAACAGTGAACACTGGTCTTATATACTGGTATGTTTAGTGAACAGTGAACACTGGTCTTATATACGG
>WNWK01006498.1:27500-105144 GCA_009830355.1 Cherax destructor
CTGGCCCCGCCTCTTCGCTGTCTGCTACTGGGTCTCTGCTCTCCCTGCTCCATGAGCTTTATCATACCTTGTCTTAAAACTATGTATGGTTCCTGCCTCCACTATATCTTTCTCTAGTCCATTCCACTTCCTGACTACTCTGTGGCTGAAGAAATGCTTCCTAACATCCCTTTGACTCATCTGAGTCTTCAGCTTCCAGTTGTGTCCCCTTGTTTCTGTGTTCCCTCTCTGAAACAACCTGTCACTATCTACCTTGTCAATTCCCCGCAGTATTTTGTATGTCGTTATCATGTCTCCTCTGACCCTTCTTTCCTCCAGTGTTGTTAGTCCTATTTCCCTCAATCTTTCTTCATAAGACAGACCCCTGAGTTGTGGAACTAACTTTGTCGCAAACCTTTGCACTTTCTCTAGTTTCTTTACGTGCTTGACCAGGTGTGGGTTCCAGACTGGGGCTGCATACTCTAGTATGGGCCTGACGTACACGGTATACAGTGTCTTGAACGATTCCTTGTTAAGGTAACGGAACGCTAATCTAAGGTTTGCCAGACGCCCATATGCTGCCGCAGTTATCTGGTTGATGTGTGCCTCCGGAGACGTGCTTGGCGTTATACTCACTCCAAGGTCTTTCTCCTTTGCCGAGGTTTGTAGCCTTTGTCCGTCTAGCTTGTGAGTGTGTGTGTGTGAGTGTGTGTGTGTACTCACCTAGTTGGGTGTGTACTCACCTAATTATACTCACCTAATTTGGTTGCAGGGGTCGAGACTCCTAGTAGTTTGCGAGATACAGTATGAAATTCTTCTTTTGTAGTCTAAGAGATTTCAATCCATCTGTTTACACTAAGACACAATGGTGTTGCAGGGTTAGTTGAGTATCCAATCATAATAGAAATGTTAACCAGCAGTTAACAATATTGTTAACGTTTACTTAGCATGGCTGTTATGTGTTCAACCCACCGGTCCCCCTCACTCTGACACAAGTCTTCCCTCCATCACTCTGCCCTCCAGGTGGTTGGAATCACTCACGATATGTAGCTTGGGTTTAGCGCTATGTGCACTCTTGCTGCTTCTCGTATTGTGCGAACCATACCTTTGTTGCTGTCTGGGCCAGATTAAGGGCTGTGGGGGCCCTGGGGCCACGCATCTTGTGGGGGGCCCCATATTTAGTGGGATTTTTTTTATATACCTAACGTTATTTTCATGTAATCCACCACACCCATGATACCACACCCATGATACCACACCCATGATACCACATCCAGGATGCCATGATGCCACACTTATGATACCGAGAAAGATAAAAGTCTAATAATAAAAGACATGTTTTGTAACAAAGATTATATTTTCTTCAGTATTACAAAAATAATTATACAATAAAATGCAAACATACTCTGAAAATGTGTATTTTTGGGTGTGATAATTTTACAATTTGTGAGTGTGATTTTTTGCCTAATAATTATTTTTTATTTTAATAATTTATATTTTTTTATATCTCATCTTGTGGGGGCCCCGGGGGCGGTAGCCCCGGTAGCCCCCCATCCCCCTTTAATCCGGCCCTGGTTGCTGTCTTCAAATGTCTGTCTGCCTTAGTCTCTCTCTCTCTCTCTCTCTCTCTCTCTCTCTCTCTCTCTCTCTCTCTCTCTCTCTCTCTCTCTCTCTCTCTCTCTCTCTCTCTCTCTCTCTCTGTATATGTTTGTGTATATATGTATCACACTTTATAAGCAAATATTGCTGAGTATTCAAATGACGTTATCGCTTTAGAGAGGGAAGAGTGGGTTGAGGGTGGGTTGAAGGTGGGTTGAGGGTGGGTTGAGGGTGGGTGGGGTTTTGTGAATGGAGGTACGAGAGAAGGCTGGCGGAAAAAAAACAGAAAAAATTCCTCCAGTTTAATTTAGATAACGTCAGGTTGGGTAAAATGGGCGTGTGGCAGGGGAACATTTGTCTGGCTGCCTTCCCCCTACCTGCCTGCCACCCCTATACACATAAGGCAACCTGCCTGCCCCCCTCCTCTACCCATAAGGCTAACTGCCTGCCCCCCCTGCCTACCTTCCCCCTACCTGCATGCCCACCCTCACCTTGTACGCCTTCTCAAACTCTACCCACAAGGCTGCCTGCCTTCCCAAACTCTACCCACAAGGCTGCCTGCGGGCCCACCCTCTACCCACCAGGATGCCTGACTGCCCACCCTCTACCCACCAGGCTGTCTGCCTGCCCACCCTCTACCCACCAGGCTGCCTGCCTGCCCACCCTCTTCCTACCAGGCTGCCTGCCTGCCCACCCTCTACCCACCAGGCTGCCTGCCTGCCCACCCTCTACCCACAAGGCTACCTTCCTGCCCACCTTCTACCCATAAGGCTACCTTCCTGCCCACCCTCTACCCACAAGGTTGCCTGCCTGCCCACCCTCTACCCACAAGGCTGCCTGCCTGCCCATCCTCTACCCACCAGGCTGCCTGCCTGCCCACCCTCTACCCACCAGGCTGCCTGCCTGCCCACCCTTACCCACAAGGCTGCCTGCCTGCCCACCCTCTACCCACAAGGTTGCCTGCCTGCCCACCCTCTACCCACAAGGCTGCCTGCCTGCCCACCCTCTACCAGTTACATCTGAGCCGCATTTTCCCAATTTTTATTTTTGTCTTCTGTTATGGTTTAACTGAGACACTGAGCTGGTAAGTTTATTTTGGCACACTTAAGTAGCAGGATGTGAATAAATGTGTATAAATGTCAGACACAGCAACATCTTAGGATCTAGATGAAGGGATTTCTTCGAAACTTGTCTAATCTTTAGACACGACTTACTTCCACTAGTGGCTTTGTCCACTAGTGACTCCGCCCACCACTGCTTCACCTCACCTCTCATCAGTATATAAGCTCTATCTCCCGTCAATATGCTGCACTTTTATCAATATTGATGTATTGAACACACCGACTCCAGGCTGAGGGACTGATTACCTCAAACATCTCATCTTCCATATTTGTCTACATTGGACTGAAGAAGCCACTGTGTGGCGAAACGTTTCCATAATAACGATACCCAAATGTTGCACAAGTGACTCATTTATCAACTTGTCGGGTTTTTAACCCATTTATTCACAAAGTGACTTATTTCCACTGAGGTCATTATAACTTTGTATTTAAACCTTGGAAGTTATAACAGCTAGGTAACTCAACTGTGTGAAAATCAGTTACAATAAAAAGAGATACAATAGGAATAAAATCAATTGAGAAATTTACATTAACATGAAAGAGATGATAAACTTAGAATAATAAATTCATGAATGTTACGTATACAAGGAATTATTCTCCTCCCTTTCTGTAACTTCAATCATAATAATAATAATAATAATAATAATAATAATAATAATAATAATAATAATAATAATAATAATAATAATAATAATAATAATAATAATATTTTATTTCAGAGATGGTTGACATTTAGGTATGCATGTAGAAAGCCATTGTTATGCAGAGCATTTCGGGTTTATGCTATGACTGGCTTTGACATGTGCAGGCAGTCCATTCCACTCCTTTATTGCTGTACAATAAAAGGTGTTTGAACCTGAGATGTACTCTCCTCTAGACTATCAAGTCGTTTTGTCTAGTCTTGTTCTACGTGGTCTTCAGGTCGTTATCGTGGTCGTTGTTGATGGTGTTGGTGGTGGTGGAGATGGGGGTTGAAGGGTGGAGATGTTGGTGATATGGTCGCTGGTTCTGGTTCTCGTAGCCACTCACACCGAAGGACCCATGATAAAGGCTGGGATGGTAGGAAAATTAAGGTTTGTTGGTTTTTTTAAACCCGGAGTGTTAGCCACCCAAGATAACCCAAGAAAATATGTGCGTCAGCGAGGACTGTCATGTTTCCAAGGTGATTATTCAGTTTTGTCCCCCATGTTGCCACCCATTCCAGGTGGCTAACACCCAGGTACCTACTTACTGCTAGGTGAACAGTGACAACAATGTAAGGTGGCTAACACCCAGGTACCTACTTACTGCTAGGTGAACAGGGACAGCAGTGTAAGGTGACTAACACCCAAATACCTACTTACTGCTGCGTGAACAGGGTACAGCAGGTGTAAGAAAACATGCCCAAAGTTTCCACCCGTACCGGAGATTGAACCACAGATACTCAGTGCGAGAGGCGGGTGCGTTGTCAACCGAGCCACGGGAAGGTGGTAGGAAGACTTGCAGGGAAGGTGATTTTAAATAGAAGGATAGATGACCATTATTGGGTACACAAGGACCTTAATCTTAACAAGACGCATTTTATTCGCAGTGAGATCTGAGAAAGGTATCCCTCTGTTGCCTAACCCTAGCCCACAGGCGATAAGAATAGTGCAGAATGAGATATATATTTTTTAATGCAGCTAAATGGTAGCTTTGAATATCTGACCTCTCCAGGTAGGTGCCTCGATGTTAATGAGTTCCTGATCCAAGGAATTGGACCTATCCTCCTCTTCCCTGAATTTGATTTGATTGCTTCCCCAGGTACTGCATAAACCCAACAGGTTTAGTGCCTCCCACTACCTAAAAAATTTTATTTGACGTGAATCAGAAGAGGAATTCACAATTCATCACATGGAAACTAATTTTTTTCAGTAAAGATGAGAAACTAGGACAATCACAGCCCAAATCTAATTCAAACCTTCCATTACGAAACACCAACTTTGAAGCCAAACTGAACAGGCGTTCTTTTATCATAGATGAATATCCTAAAATACACAAGCACATCAAGCATCAAATCGCTCAAAAGTTGTTTTGCCAACTTATCAGCATTAAAGTCTTGAGGTCAGTCATAAAAAGAGTAAATTGAGGCCTACACAGGCCAAAATTATTCCAATTTTTTCTCTAAGACTGAACAATGTTTAAGATTCAACTAAACAAGAACGTAAATTTTATTTGCACTCTGACAACGTTTCGGTCCGACTTGTACCATTAACTAGGCACATAGAAGCAGGAAGAGAAGGGAGCCAGTATGTATACGAGAAGGTGACGAGGCCGGGAGAACGAGAGGAGGTAGAAGTAGGACGTGTTTCCTTAAGACACCGGTTGTCCATGTTCACCCATCAGTAAAATGGGTACCTGTGTGTTAGTGAACTGGTGTGGGTCGCATCCTGGGACAAAACTGACCTAATATGCTCGAAACGCTCAGCATAACAAGCGGCTTTCTATATAGTAGTATGTCATTGATGTCAGCTATACTCTGTATACCTTGTACATGTACTTGTAGGAATAAAGATTATTATAATTATTATTAGTCAAACACTGTGACTTATTTCTGACCAAAGAGACATTCGCCTTTATATAACTGGCGCAGCTGCATTACAGGGAAACGCGTTTGCACTAAAAGTTTGAAGCCAACCAGAAGATATGTTCTCCAGTTCTGCAGCCGCACCACTCAGGGGAGGTTTGTTAATGCTGGTGAGGGGCTTTTGATCTAGAAAGTGGATCTGTGCTCTAATTCCCTAAATTAAGCCTGAATGCCTTCCATTCACCCCCTTCCTTATAGGAGCTCCCATAATAATAATAATAATAATAATAATAATAATAATAATAATAATAATAATAATAATAATAATAATAATAATAATAATAATAATAATAATAATAATAATAATAATAATAATAATAATATTATGCACATTAGTGACCTGTCGACGGGGGAAGACTGATATATCAGTGTTCATAAATGATATCACAATTATGAACAGAATACAATTTTAAAAAGACAGCAGGAAACTACACTAGAACCTGGACAGGTAATAATTGTGGTTTAATAAATGAGTAGAAGAACTCAACCAAAGTGTAAAGAGACTTTGGCACTTGGAAAGGATGAGTAGAACCAGAAAAGGAAGGAAAAGAATGGGTGATGAGGGGATGGGAAAGGACAAGAAACCAAGGAGTCAAAGTAGTGTAAGAGTAAAGGTGACAGTAAAGCAAGACTGACAAACACGAACAGCACATGTTAGGAGAATTTGTTAGGATGTCAAACATGACCTGCATATACAAAGCTGGCAAAGAACCATGACCAGCATATGCTAGGCTGTCGAAGATAACATGAGCATCATACACAAGGCTGACAAACATTATAAACATCATACACAAGGCTGACAAACATTATAAACATCATACACAAGGCTGACAAACAATAAACATAAGCTGACAAACATAAAACATCATACAAAGGCTGACAAACATTATAAAACAAAAAAGGCGACAACATATAACAATACATCAGAAATCTAGAGAAAAAGTCCATCGAGACATTCTGCATGACTATGCGCGAGACTTCTCTGAATATGCGACAGTAGTGGAACGCAACATACCGACCTAGACACAAAACCAGAAAGTCTAAATGTTGAGACTTTTCAATGAGTCGCGAGCACTGTGCTACGAGGACTGTGCTACGAGGACTGTGCTACGAGGACTGTGCTACGAGGACTGTGCTACGAGGACTGTGCTACGAGGACTGTGCTACGAGGACTGTGCTACGAGGACTGTGCTACGAGGACTGTGCTATGAAGACGATCTACGAGATCTGAACTACGAGATCTGAGCGACGAGGACTGAGCTACGACGACTGAGCTACGACGACTGAGCTACGAGATCTGAGCTACGAGATCTGAGCTGCGAGATCTGAGCTTCGAGGACTGAGCTACGAGGATTGAGCTGTGAGGAACGAGCTACAAGGACAGGGCTACGAGGACTGAGCTACGAAGACTGAGCTACGGGGACTGAGCTACGGGGACTGAGCTACGAGGACTGAACTACGAGGACTGAGCTACGGGGACTGAGCTACGAGGACTGAACTACGAGGACAGAACTACGAGGACTGAGCTACGAGGATTGAGCTGTGAGGAACGAGCTGTGAGGAACGAGCTACGAGAAACGAGCTACGAGGACTTAGCTACGAGGACTGAGCCTCGAGGACTGAACTACGAGGATTGAGATGTGAGGAACGAGCTACTAGGACTGAGCTACAAGAACTGAGCTATGATGACTGAGCTACAAGAATGAGCTACGAGGACTGAACTACGAGGACTGAGGTGTGAGGACCGATCTACGAAATCTGTGCTACGAGATCTGAGCTAAAAGGACTGAGCTGTGAGGAACGAGCTACAAGGACTGATCTACGAGGACTGAGCTACAAGAAGTGAGCTACGAGGACTGAGCTACGAGTACTGAGCTACGAGGACTGAGCTACGAAGACTGAGCTACGAAGACTGAGCTACGAAGACTGAGCTACGAAGACTGAGCTACGAGGACTGAGCTACGAAGACTGAGCTACGAGGACTGAGCTACGAAGACTGAGCTACGAGGACTGAGCTACGAAGACTGAGCTACGAAGACTGAGCTACGAGGACTGAGCTACGAAGACTGAGCTACGAGGACTGAGCTACGAAGACTGAGCTACGAGGACTGAGCTACGAAGACTGAGCTACGAAGACTGAGCTACGAGGACTGAGCTACGAAGACTGAGCTACGAAGACTGAGCTACGAAGACTGAGCTACGAGAACTGAGCTACGAGGACTGAGCTACGAGGACTGAGCTACGAGGACTGAGCTACGAGGACTGAGCTACGAGGACTGAGCTACGAAGACTGAGCTACGAGGACTGAGCTACGAAGACTGAGCTACGAAGACTGAGCTACGAGGACTGAGCTACGAAGACTGAGCTACGAGGACTGAGCTACGAGGACTGAGCTACGAGGACTGAGCTACGAGGATTGAGCTACGAGGAACGAGCTACGAGGACTGAGCTACGAAGACTGAGCTACGAGGACTGAGCTACGAGGACTGAACTACGAAGACTGAGCTACGAGGACTGAGCTACGAGGACTGAACTACGAAGACTGAGCTACGAGGACTGAGCTACGAGGACTGAACTACGAAGACTGAGCTACGAGGACTGAACTACGAAGACTGAGCTACGAAGACTGAGCTACGAAGACTGAGCTACGAGGACTGAGCTACGAAGACTGAGCTACGAGGACTGAGCTACGAGGACTGAGCTACGAGGACTGAGCTACGAGGACTGAGCTACGAGGATTGAGCTGTGAGGAACGAGCTACGAGGACTGAGCTACGAGGACTGAGCTACTAGGACTGAACTATGAGGACTGAGCTACGAGGACTGAGCTACGAGGACTGAACTACGAAGACTGAGCTACGAGGATTGAGCTGTGAGGAACGAGCTACGAGGACATCTAAATCTTTTACCATCACTAGAGGAGAACTAGAGGCATTTATAATTAAAACATTCAAAACTCTCCTGGAAATCAACAAGATTAACAACAAATTCTTTACCAGGAGAGGACCAAGAACAAGAGCCTATCTCTCCCTCCCACACACACACTATAGACCTAACATAACAGACATCAAGCAGATATATGAACCAAACACTAGAACAGTAAAAGATGGCACCAGGGATTCCAGAGTAAATACAAGTAAATCAGAGCAATCAAAAGTTATATGTGAGCCCTAAGACTGGTGCTAGCCTTTCCCTATAGCCTCAAAGAAGTAATTATATACAGACAGAGTTGATAGAGGGGAGAGTGTTTGACATGAGAGACGAAGGGACTCAAGGGACGCAGATGACTGCAGAAGGATGTAGATGAGCTGTGGGCACGTTTAAAAATACTTATTCAATTTCCATTGACAGAAGTGACAGCAAAGAAATGAGTGAGATATTAAAGTCCAAATATGACTCAGTGTTTAGTGAGACGTTAACCGGAATAAGAGGCGAAAATCTAAATGATTTTATGACGGAGACTCACAATTTGGACAATTCAAGAATCTCCGATATTATCCTAACACCACAAGACTTTGAAGAAGAAATCTATGACATACCCATGCACTCGGCCCCAGGCTTAGAGTCTTGGAACTTCGTGTTCATCAAGAACTGCAAGAAGCCCCTGTCAAGTGCCTTCAGCATTCTGTGGAGATTGAAGATAGACACACACTAAAAACAACAGACATAGCCCCCTCCACAAAAGTGGCAGTAAAGCAACTGCAAAGACTTATAGATCGATAGCACTAACATCCCATATCATAATAATCTTTGAAAGGATTCTAAGAAGCAAGATCGCCAACCACCTAGATACCCATCAGTTACACAACCCAGGGCAGCATGGGTCTAGAGCAGGTCGCTCCTGTCTGTCCCAGCTACTGGACCACTATGACAAGGTCTTAGATCCCCTGGAGAACAAATATAATGAAGATGTAGTATACACAGACTTTGCGAAAACCTTCGATAAGTGTGACCATGGTGTAATAGCGCACAAAATGCGTGATAAAGGAATGACAGGAAAAGTTAGGAGATGGATCTATAACTTCCTGACAAATAGAACACAAAGAGTAATAGTAAACAGTAAAGTCTGAGGCGGCTACAATGAAAAGCTCTGTTCCACAAGGCACAGTACTTGCTCCCATCCTGTTCTTCATCCTCATATATGATAGAGGCAGAGATGTAAGGCACAGCACCGTGTCTTTCTTTGCGGATGACACCCGAATTTGCATGACGGTGTCATCGATGACTCTGAGAAACTCCAGGCAGACATCAACCAAATCTTTACATGGGCCGCAGAAAACAACATGGAGGTCAATGAAGAGAATTTTCAACTACTCCGATATGGAAAACTCGAAGAAATTAAAAGAACTCTTGATATCTATGAATGTATATTACTTAATTAGGTTTGAAGACTGTAGACTAATATAAAACAAATTTCAACCAAACAATAGAGCGAGAAAACTAATGTGAAGGACCTGGGAGTGATAATGTCAGAGGATCTCTCTTTCAAAGATCACAACACTATCTAACGCATCTGCTAAGAAAATGATACGATGGATAATGAGAACCTTCAACACTAAGGACGCCAAGCCCATAATTATTCTCTTCAAATCGCTTGTTCTCTCTAGGCTGGAATATTGCTGTTCACTAACTGCCCCTTTCAACGCAGGCGAAATTGCAGACCTGGAGAATGTAGAGTGTACAGAGACCTTTCACGACACACATAAGTACGATAAAGCACCTAAATTAATGGGAACGGTTGAAGTCCCTTGATTTGTATTCCCTGGAACGCAAGCGATAAAGATACATGATAATATACATTTGGAAAATTTTAGAGGGACTAGTCCTAAATGTGCACACGAAAATAGCTCAATACAAAAGCAAAAGACTCGGCAGGAGATGCAACATCTCCCCCAATGAAAATATGAGGCAACACAATAAGTGTCAGGGGCCCAAGACTGTTCAACTGTCTTCAAGAAGGCACTGGACAGGCACCTAAAGTCAGTACCTGATCAGCCGGGCTGTGGTTCATATGTCGGTTTGCGTGTGACCACCAGCAACAGCCTGGTTAATCAGGCACTAATCCACCGGAAGGCCTGGTCCCAGACCGGGCGGCGGGGGCGTTGATCCCCCAAACCCTCTCCAGATATACTCCAGGTATGTGGAGCACCGTACTACAAGGAACACCAAAAAAAAAAAAAAAAAAACAGCTTTATGAGATGTTTAAATTAATTTAGATAATGAGATATATGTCACTATAACTTTCTATCAGAGAATTATTAAGGTGTATGTCCTTCAGTGTATACAAGGTGGGAGTGTGTTTTAATCACTAGTTTAGAAACGTAAGGATTCTTGTCTGGTGGTGAACTGGTTACGTGCAACGTCAATAACCTTCGTGTAGTCTACAGTCTTCAAACCTAATTAAGTAATATACATTTATAGATATCAAGAGTTCTTTGAAAAGTTATAATTATGTGTTGTTGTGCAAGTTGTATGAATATTATCCTCAATCCTGTTCAATTGACATCTCAATCCATCTATCAAGAACACTCGATATTGCGATAGTGAATCCGTCTTCCTGGAATCTCAATCCCCCGGTTACTTAGAGCACTCGATTCCTTATTAAGCGTATCTCTATGCTTATACAACATTAAATTCCCTATAATCCCTAGGTACCAAACAGTTATCTCTGGGATTTAGTTTAGATAGAAAAGAACACCAAAGTATATTAACTATTTAAGTGACGCACACAGTCCCACACACATGGAACAATGTTCACTAGTGACGCACACAGTCCCACACACATGGAACAAGGTTCACTAGTGACGCACACAGTCCCACACACATGGAACAAGGTTCACTAGTGACGCACACAGTCCCGTACACATGGAACAAGGTTCACTAGTGACGCACACAGTCCCACACACATGGAACAATGTTCACTAGTGACGCACACAGTCCCGCACACATGGAACAAGGTTCACTAGTGACCACACAGTCCCGACACATGGTACAAGGTTCACTAGTGACGCACACATCCACACTGGACAAGGTTCACTAGTGACGCACACAGTCCCACACACATGGTACAAGGTTCACTAGTGACCACAGTCCCACACATGGTACAAGGTTCACTAGTGACCACACAGTCCCACAAATGGACAAGGTTCACTAGTGACACACAGCACACATGGTACAAGGTTCACTAGTGACGCACACAGTCCCACACACATGGTACAAGGTTCACTAGTGACGCACACAGTCCCGCACACATGGTACAAGGTTCACTAGTGACGCACACAGTCCCACACATGGTACAAGGTTCACTAGTGACGCACACAGTCCCAACACATGGTACAAGGTTCACTATGGCACACAGTCCCACACACATGGTACAAGGTTCACTAGTGACGCACACAGTCCCACACATGGTACAAGGTTCACTAGTGACGCACACAGTCCCACACACATGGTACAAGGTTCACTAGTGACGCACACAGTCCCACACATGGTACAAGGTTCACTAGTGACGCACACATGGTACAAGGTTCACTAGTGACGCACACAGTCCCACACACATGGTACAAGGTTCCCTAGTGACGCACACAGTCCCGAACACATGGTACAAGGTTCACTAGTGACGTCACACATGGTACAAGGTTCACTAGTGACCACACAGTCCCACACACATGGTACAAGGTTCACTAGTGACCAACAGTCCCACATGGTACAAGGTTCACTAGTGACGCACACAGTCCCTGTACACCTTGCGCATTACAAGGTTCACTAGTGACGCACACAGTCCCCACACATGGTACAAGGTTCACTAGTGACGCACACAGTCCCGCACACATGGTACAAGGTTCACTAGTGACGCACACAGTCCCGAACACATGGTACAAGGTTCACTAGTGACGCACACATGGTACAAGGTTCACTAGTGACGCACACAGTCCCGCACACATGGTACAAGGTTCACTAGTGACGCACACAGTCCCGCACACATGGAACAAGGTTCACTAGTGACGCACACAGTCCCACACTGGTACAAGGTTCACTAGTGACGCACACAGTCCCACACATGGACAAGGTTCACTAGTGACGCACACAGTCCCACACATGGTACAAGGTTCCTAGTGACGCACACAGTCCCGACACATGGTACAAGGTTCACTAGTGACACAGCCACACATGGTACAAGGTTCACTAGTGACCACACAGTCCCGACACATGGTACAAGGTTCACTAGTGACGCACACAGTCCCACATGGTACAAGGTTCACTAGTGACACACAGTCCCCACACATGGTACAAGGTTCACTAGTGACGCACACAGTCCCACACATGGTACAAGTTCACTAGTGACACAAGTCCCAACATGGTACAAGTTCACTAGTGACACACACAGTCCACACAATGGTACAATGGTTCACTAGTGACACACAGTCCCACACATGGACATATTCACTAGTGACACACAGTCCCCACACATGGTACAAGTTCACTAGTGACACACACAGTCCCACACATGGTACAATAGTTCACTAGTGACACACAGTCCGCACACAATGGTACAAGTTACCTAGTGACGCACACAGTCCCACACACATGGTACAATGTTCACTAGTGACGCACACAGTCCCACACACATGGTACAAGGTTCACTAGTGACGCACACAGTCCCGTACACATGGTACAAGGTTCACTAGTGACGCACACAGTCCCACACACATGGAACAAGGTTCACTAGTGACGCACACAGTCCCGCACACATGGTACAAGGTTCACTAGTGACGCACACAGTCCCACACATGGAACAAGGTTCACTAGTGACACACACAGTCCCACACACATGGAACAAGGTTCACTAGTGACACACACAGTCCCACACACATGGTACAAGGTTCACTAGTGACACACACAGTCCCACACATGGTACAAGGTTCACTAGTGACGCACACAGTCCCACACACATGGTACAAGGTTCACTAGTGACACACACAGTCCCGTACACATGGTACAAGGTTCACTAGTGACACACACAGTCCCACACATGGTACAAGGTTCACTAGTGACACACAGTCCCACACACATGGTACAAGGTTCACTAGTGACACACACAGTCCCACACACATGGTACAAGGTTCACTAGTGACGCACACAGTCCCACACATGGTACAAGGTTCACTAGTGACGCACACAGTCCCGTACACATGGTACAAGGTTCACTAGTGACACACACAGTCCCGTACACATGGTACAAGGTTCACTAGTGACACACAGTCCCGTACACATGGTACAAGGTTCACTAGTGACGCACACAGTCCCGCACACATGGTACAAGGTTCACTAGTGACACACACAGTCCCACACACATGGTACAAGGTTCACTAGTGACGCACACAGTCCCACACACATGGTACAAGGTTCACTAGTGACACACACAGTCCCACACACATGGTACAAGGTTCACTAGTGACGCACACAGTCCCGCACACATGGTACAAGGTTCACTAGTGACGCACACAGTCCCGCACACATGGTACAAGGTTCACTAGTGACGACCACACAGTCCCACACACATGGTACAAGGTTCACTAGTGACACACAGTCCCCACACATGGTACAAGGTTCACTAGTGACGCACACAGTCCCGCACACATGGTACAAGGTTCACTAGTGACGCACACAGTCCCACACACATGGTACAAGGTTCACTAGTGACGCACACAGTCCCGCACACATGGTACAAGGTTCACTAGTGACGCACACAGTCCCACACATGTACAAGGTTCACTAGTGACGAGAAGCGCCTAGTAGGTAAGTTGTCAGAACAGTGACAAAGTGACCGCAGCTGGAGCTTAATAATCGCGGGCCTTCCTAGTGGCTTACCGGTCCACCGCTTCAGAAATTATGGTTATGCTGTATAGTAACTTGCATTACGCTGACAAATCGGAGCGCCGGCCCTGGTGTGTAATAGGTTCCTGGTCACGGTCACTCACACCCCCAACTTTCAATCGAAAATGCCAGTTACCCAGTTATTATTAGTTCAATAACGTGATGACGGGATTATCGTGCTTTGCCTAAATGTAAATTTATTCTAAGGTGGCAGAATATATTTCGTATCTATTAAATAACACATGCTGTTCCTTGTGTCTCGCTCCAGTTCGTTGGCAATTAATATATAATGTAACTCCACTATAGTGGTGAATACAATTTATTTTAAATATAAAGAAAATATGTGATTATTGAATGAAATTAATTTGTGTATATAATGTACAAGTTATAGCTAAATTACTCATTTATATGCAATACACATTGCAGCCTGGGATTTTTATCCAGAAGAATACATTCCATTAGGACGTGAAAGAGAGACATCAGGAAAGACAGTCGATGTTAATTGGGTTAGGAGCTATGCCTCGACCCCTGCAGCTATATCTAGGTGAGTAAATAAAACTATCTTTAATGTCATACATTAACGATCGTTAATAATATGTCAAAAATCACTGTTAGAAGAAAATAATAATAATTCCATAAGGAAATCACTGGGATAAAGGTGGAAAATGGCCTTCTATAAATGGCCATTTATAGAAGAGGACACAAGTGTAACACAAGTGTTACAAGAGAACACAAGTGTAACACAAGTGTTACAAGAGAACACAAGTGTAACACAAGTGTCATCTTCCACAGTGTCACTATCACCATAACATCTGCAACTCCTTTAATATTTTATTTATATTTTTAATAATTTCTATACGTTAGCTGGGATAAACCTCCACAAATTCTTTCTTAAACTTGCCGCTATAACTAATAAAATACTGCCTCGTATAAATTCTTATTACAGTGATTCTTTTCTTTCAAAATATATTTTTACAGGTCATAAAATTCAATAAAATCTGAAAGTGTCTCCAACTAGATTTTTCTGTACTAAGACGAACTCAGCTCAATAAAATGGATTTACATGATTTGTATTGTCAATACAAAACAAAATATTGTATCTATTGTCAAATACATTTGTATAATTCTCTCTAATACTAAATTCCAGATAAACACAACTACCTGCGATACGAACAAGAATATTACCAACAAATGTCACCATCAACATGGTGTGATGTTACCATGGTTACTCAATGTATTTATAGATGGAGATGTGAAGGAAGTGAGTGGTAGTGAATCTGGTATGGAGTTGGAGATGTCGCAGTTGCTTTTTGCCGATGACACGGTGCTTTTGGCAGATTCTGAAGAGAGGTTGTGAAGTCTGGTAAACGAATTTGGGTGGGTATGTAAAAGTAATAAATTAAAAGTGAAGATGGGAAAGGACAAAGAGGAGAGAATATAAAAAAAATAAGCAATGATAGATTGGATATGAGTTCGTAAGTACACTTGTTTGAAGAAGCATTTCAGTCATATCAGTCATATTTGTCCAATCTGTTTCTTGAAACTTAACATTTCGGCTTTAACCCACCTGATTTCCCTCATTACTTTGCTTTCTATACAAAAGCTCAACCTTCCTATCCAGGTTGGTAAACAAAGTTGTAAACAGATATCAGCAGGTTTATCCTCTCCAGGTTGATAATGCTTGAGAGGATAAACCTGTTATTAAACCTATTTGTGACATGATAAAGCCCACTGTGCTGTAAGTTAATTAGAGATCGCACTATACTGTCATCTGTATCTTTTTTTCCAGGTGACTTTAATAACCCAACATAAATTGGAACACCTTTTAAGAGAGTCAGGAGTCAGCCAGACTCACTAACAAGATTGAAGGTGACTTCTCAACACTATCTGTCACATCATCTACTCGTAGCACTGTTATGTTGATATGTTGTGAAGCATTTGGGAATCTTTACTGTCGAAACGTTTCTCCAGCCAGGGGATTCTTCAGTCCAATACAAAGAAGAACGATGGAAGATGAGGAGGCGTTTAAGGTAATCAGTCTTGTTCTTGTCTCTACTGGACTTAAGAAGTCACTGGCTGGCAAAACCTTTCGAGAAAAAATACGTCATATATTGGATCTTCTGGTCGCAGAATGTGACCTGATGCAGTTATGTGACGTAGTACAAAGTAAGAAAGATGACCACATCGTTAGATTCAAAATTCATACAAATCTTGAGATCCAAAATACACAAATGAATGTGTGGTCACAGTGGTGGCCTATGCTAACCTTCCTATGGTGTATAAATATACCTAGTTGGATGAATCTTATTGTAGCCAGGTGGCCCAGTGGTTAACTAACTGGCCAGGAGTTTTACGACTCACTTGCCATGGGTTCTAACCCCACCTATACCGTGGTTTGCTAAGTTTCATAACTGGAAACCGAGTACAAAACACCAGACATCATATTTTTGGAAATTATTTAATTCCTCATGCTGCAGTGTCCTCCATCGAGTGTCTGGAACAATGACAAGTCTTTGTAATAGTTATTCCTCTCACTGCCAGATGAGGGGGGGGGGGATGGTAATGACTTTTAACCATGGCCTTCAAAGGTTTATTCATCAATAGTGTCAAGTGACATGTTGACACCTGTCTACAAGGCGACCCTTGTAATATTACAAATGAGATTTACTCGTCATTATGAATGTCTAAAAACGTTGAGTGTGTGTAAGTAGTTCTCTTTATTTTCATTTCCTGGCAACAGTACGCAAGACATTGTGCAAGGTTTGTAGGCCTTTGAACGTCTTGGGCGTCATTTGATGGTTGTGTGGTCAACAGCACACCGTAATGTGAGTCTTTCATGACATAAGCACCAGTGAGGCAGAATATCCACCGGTGCTTCTGATCTGTTGGCTGTTCGAACTGTCTCTTCAGTGATGTGCGTGAGTACCAAGACTCATTAAAGTGATGTGCGTGAATATCGAGACTCATTAAAGTGTTATCATTGGACTTTCTATACTTAAAATTGAATCCACAATCTTGGAAGTCGACTGTGATTTTAAGGATACTGTCGACACATTGGTTAAGCAGAGCCAATGACGACATTCAAATACGGTAACCACTCAGCATTTACCAGAACAAAATTTAATTGGCGTTTTGCTCTGGTTTTTCCGCAAAGCAAATTGGGACCTGATTAATGTGTGGTTGGTATAGGTTAAGGTGAATTATCTCTAGTGCTGGTCAAGCGTCAATTTCCACGCGCCGTGGCAGACTCTGCTTCAACCATCGATCAAGTCAGCTGGGCCGTTCTGCCTAATAATCAACAAAGAGCCAACAAGGAGCCAGGTTGTAAGTGTACAGTGCCCAGTGTACTTCATACCATAGCCATCAGTGGGAAAGTGTGCACTGTTTTCTTGACAGAGCCTCTGGAGAGGCTGGCAGGCTCTAGGTGATTAGACTGGCTGTAATTAATAGTCAGTAGAGCACAAACAGAAAGTCATCAGCAAACACTGACTGAGTTGCACCTTTTGGACCCTATTTTGAAAAAGTCCAGTTTTTGTCTACAAATTATATAAATGATAAAGATGTATTGAAGAAGCTACTGTGAAGGACCTGCCTAGTATGGGCCAACAGGCCTGCTGCAGTGTTCCTCCTTTCTCATGTTCTTATGTATTTTAGGATATTAGTTTCTCTGGTTTGTCTGAAAAGTTTGAATGAGATTTTGTTGTATGTCCCAGTTTACCATTTTTAGTGAAGTAATTTGAATATTAGTTTCTATGTGATGACTTGTAAATGTTTCATCTGATTGTCTTCACATTCTCAATAATAATATTGAACTCCATTATTAACTTATGTCGCACTATGCACCATGGCAATTGCATGCGTTGAGGCAGATGGGGCTGGGGTTATGGAATACGGGGATACCTTGTTCAGATCGAGCAGCAAATTACATCTTCCTTCCCCTCTGTTTTCATGCCGGCAGTGACTGGAGGTAGTGGAAGGTATGGAGAGTCTTCCGCTTTACTATCCTTGCTTAAAAGCACTTATATAGCATGGGGATAGTCCTGAATCTAAATAGCAGATCATTCTTCTCAGAAGATGGCTCTGGACCCTTATTTCTTACGTCAGATCATCTTTTTCTCTTTCTCTCTCTCTCTCTCTCTCTCTCTCTCTTCTCTCTTCTCTCTCTCTCTCTCTCTCTCTCTCTCTCTCTCTCTCTCCTCTCTCTCTCTCCTCTCCTTTAACTTCAGAGTGGGATGCATCATTAAGGCTGACAGTTCCACATATTTTACACGATGAAAGCTGCTTTCTCACCACACAGTAATAAATCCTGAGCCAAGCATTTGCTATGTTTTCATGTGACTTTACCGATGTCTCACCTATTTATGTTTTACAACATTCACACTTATGAATGTTGAGACTGAAGTGGTTTGTAAATCAGATTATAATCACGGGAAAGTGGTAATCACATAGATGTGGAGAAATTTTCTCCAGAAAAGGGGGGGTATCAGCCCTTTTCAGCCCTGAGGGACGACCCTCTCAGAAAGGGTAAATGTCAGCTAGCTTCTTGTTCAATATTTAATCGGAAGCAGATGACCAGCGTGTCATAGTCACGCCACAACTTCCTTGCATGTGACCAGTGTTCCATCTAGGGTGGATCAATGAGAGGAAATTAATCTCTCACTGTAGCAGGAAAAGTAAGGAAAACCCTACACCCACTTTATTTACAAAATGAGGATAACATAAACTGTTCTCTATGCCCAGACATCAAGCATATTGTATTGCTTTCTGTTGTAGTTTGGCAAGGAAGGGAAAGCGAGGAGTGTGTTACGCATGCATTGACCTTAACAAAGGAACTATAACAGTGCGTCTTCAAACTTATGAACAATCTCACCAATCACAGTAGAAAGATTACAGAGAAGTGACCTCAGCTTCTTGTAAGGACATTACTGTCAACAATAGACTAATCTTGAGCAGTTTAGTGTAACCATATGAGTGTTGTCAATTTCCCGACGGAGTGGAAGACAGTGCAACATTCTTCAAAGGAAACTTCAGGTTCTATCAAGTCACCTATATCTGTCGTAAATGGTGCATTCAACACCATAACTCACATTGCAACGAGCAAGGTAGGTTTCAATTTCACTTGACAGTCGGGGAAGCTGCAGTTTCTGATGACACAAGGGTATTGAAACCGTCCTATAGATGGCAGTGAGGTGTGGGCTTTTGAGCCCAAACAAGTAAGTGTATTACCAGCACTCTGTTTCTGAGATATGCTGAAATAACACCCATTAGGGGTAATTATTCTCACACTTACTTGTCCCCAACAGCCCAAGGTAGTGGAATCGACAGCTCGGCGGCGACTTCGGGGGTGACTGCGAAGTCGTGAGATGTCATTCAAGCTAAGTAGCTTTTGCAGTCCTTATCTTATTTGTTTAGCTTAATTACCACAATTCCTTACAGATGTCACTCAGTGCCTGGAGACTGAGTGGTAATCAGCTCCAGCCTCATCTTTCATTGACTCTCTGGGGTTAAATTAATCACTATTTGCCGTGAGAACGTAGTTACAATGCTGTCCAAGAGAGAAAGAGAGATGATTGTCTACTGAGGGTGTGGTCACCTGGATCAGCCATCAGCCAGTGATGGCTGACAGTCTTGACTTGTAATAAGAACAGTTTTACTTGTTTCCCACTACTTCGTTTCCTGAGTTGAACAATCAGACACTGGTCTTCATAATACGTATTAAAATTACCAAAAATACCTGTGGTCTTTATGAGATGCGTCAATTTTTCGAGACGTGAGAGATAGTATGAGTGGCGAGCTATCTATATGAGAGATGTGAGAGATAATGTACTTGGTAAAGAGTTTCAACGCCCCTTGTCAAATATATAACAGTTGTGGCTTGCTGCTTTTAACTGCTTTTGCAGACTTACAAGGTAGTTATTTTTGTATTGTCTAGTGACCATCACAGTGTTTACGTAGCAGCAAAGTTAACCTGCCACATCTAACCCACAAATAAGCACACTGAAGAATATTGGCCAAAGCAGTGTACACAGATTTCCTATCAGTAAATGTTAAGGAAGTTAGGTGCTTTAAGGATGCAGCTTAGTTACCAAGAACAACTGACATTAGGAAGCTATCACCATAAAACTCTTTCAGTCTCTGTTCAAATAAGAACAGCACTCTGGAAGCTCTGCACCCTGTGTGTCAACTCTGAACCCTGCCTCCCAGCTCTATATCCTGCATCACAAATCTGCACCCTGTCTCACAGATCTGCACCCTGTCTCATAGATCTGCCTGCACCCTGTCTCACAGATCTGCACACAGCCTCACAGATCTGTACCCAGTCTCACAGATCTCCATTCAGCCTCACAGATCTGCACCCTGTCTCACAGTTCTGTACCCTGCATCACAGATCTGTACCCTGCCTCAAAGATCTGCACCCTACCACAAAGATCTGCACCCTGCCTCATAGATCTGCACCCTGCCTCACAGCTCTGTACCCTGCCTCACAGATCTGCAACCACCCTCACAGATCTCAACGTAACAATCATAAGATTGGAATTCGTAAAGTTTATATACATTCTGAGGACCTTTATTTTCATATAATAATTTGTCTCCAAATCTCTTACTGTCTTTGTCTGTCTATCTGTCTCAGACAGACTTCGTTTGAAAAAGGTGGATAGCACTGTATGGAGACAAGTCTTAGACGAAAGTTATATTAAGTGGAAAGTGGGATAGTGGACTGGGGATGGAGTGAGGAGTGGTGATGGAGGAGGGGAGATTGTTTGGGGATTGGTGAGGGAGGAGGGGAGACTGGGTGGGGAATTATGGAGGAGGATGGAGATAGGGTGGAGATAAGTGAGGGAGCGGACACCCTGTCACATCTATTCACGTTACCAGCGAGATCAGGAATTTAAACAGATTACCCCAGCTGGCAGACCAATGCAGATGAATAAGACAAAGGTTTTTAGCACATTGTGAGGAAATACACACATGCAACACCTGGGTACACACATGCAACACCTGGGTACACACATGCAATACCTGGGTACACACATGCAACACCTGTGTATTTTTACTGGAAGACATTCAGCAAATCTGAAATTTTCATTTCAATACAGGGATGATACATGAAGACCTTCAACAACAGACCGGGCCGGGGGGGGCATTGACCCCCGGAACTCTCTCCAGGTAAACCCCAGGTGTTGTGCATGTGTGTAGTTCCTCACCTTGTTGGTATTGGATATCATTATTGTAATAGATACACACATATGCATCAACAGAGCGACAGGATATTATTGCCCTAAATGAATGGTGGTTACATACAAAGAGCAACATGATAGCAGAAAAAGCTGTCAGAATACATTATTCTCAATAGAGAACTGAAGGCCGCTTCCGGGAGAGGTCAACGCCCCCGTGGACTCCCCGCCGCGGCCATTTGTATATCGGAATTTACGGCGAAGAGAAAGAAAATATTATTTAATGAGAAGAACACAGTTCCCCAGACTAAGCCAGGAACCACAATACAAACACTGAGAACCACAATACAAACTCTGGGAACCACAATACAAACTCTGGAACCACAATACAAACACTGGGAACCACAATACAAACTCTGAGAACCACAATACAAACTCTGAGAACCACAATACAAACTCTGGGAACCACAATACAAACACTTGGAACCACAATACAAACTCTGGGAACCACAATACAAACACTGGGAACCACAATACAAACTCTGAGAACCACAATACAAACTCTGGGAACCGCAATACAAACTCTGGGAACCACAATACAAACTCTGGGAACCACAATACAAACTCCCTGAACCACAATACAAACTCCCTGAACCACAATACAAACTCTGGGAACCACAATACAAACTCTGAGAACCACAATACAAACACTGGGAACCACAATACAAACTCTGAGAACCACAATACAAACTCTGGGAACCACAATACAAACTCTGGGAACCTCAATACAAACACTGGGAACCACAATACAAACTCTGGGAACCACAATACAAACACTGGGAACCACAATACAAACTCCCTGAACCACAATACACACTCTGGGAACCACAATACAAACTCCCTGAACCACAATACACACTCTGGGAACCACAATACAAACTCCCTGAACCACAATACAAACTCCCTGAACCACAATACAAACTCCCTGAACCACAATACACACTCTGGGAACCACAATACAAACTCCCTGAACCACAATACACACTCTGGGAACTACAATAGAAACACTGGGAACCACAATACAAATTCTGGGAACCACAATACAAACACTGGGAACCACAATACAAACACTGGGAACCACAATACAAAAACTTGGAACAACAATACAAACTCTTGGAACCACAATACAAACACTGGGAACCACAATACAAACACTGGGAACCACAATACAAACTCTGGAACCACAATACAAACACTGGGAACCACAATACAAACTCTGGGAACCACAATACAAACACTGGGAACCACAATACAAACACTGGGAACCACAATACAAACTCTGGGAACCACAATACAAACACTGGGAACCACAATACAAACACTGGGAACCACAATACAAACACTGGGAACCACAATACAAACACTGGGAACCACAATACAAACTCTGGGAACCACAATACAAACTCTGGGAACCACAATACAAACTCCCTGAACCACAATACAAACTCTGGGAACCACAATACAAATACTGGGAACCACAATACAAACTCTTGGAACCACAATACAAACTATGGGAACCACAATACAAACTCTAGGAACCACAATACAAACTCTGGGAACCACAATACAAACTCTGGGAACCACAATACAAATACTGGGAACCACAATACAAACTCTTGGAACCACAATACAAACTCTGGGAACCACAATACAAATACTGGGAACCACAATACAAACTCTGGGAACCACAATACAAACACTGGGAACCACAATACAAACACTTGGAACCACAATACAAACACTGGGAACCACAATACAAACACTGGGAACCACAATACAAACTCTGGGAACCACAATACAAACACTGGGAACCACAATACAAACTCTGGGAACCACAATACAACCTCTGGGAACCACAATACAAACTCTGGGAACCACAATACAAACTCTGGGAACCACAATACAAACACTGGGAACCACAATACAAACACTGGGAACCACAATACAAACTCTGAGAACCACAATACAAACACTGGGAACCACAATACAAACACTGGGAACCACAATACAAACTCTGGGAACCACAATACAAACTCTGGGAACCACAATACACACTCTGGGAACCACAATACAAACTCTGGGAATCACAATACAAACACTGGGAACCACAATACAAACACTGGGAACCACAATACAAACTCTGGGAACCACAATACAAACACTGGAAACCACAATACAAACTCTGGGAACCACAATACAAACTCCCTGAACCACAATACAAACTCCCTAAACCACAATACAAATTCCCTGAACCACAATTCAAACTCCCTGAACCACAATACAAACTCCCTGAACCACAATACAAACCCCGAGAACCACAATACAAACTTCCTGAACAATACAAATTCCCATAACCACAATACAAATTCCCTGAACCACAATACAAACTCCATGAACCACAATACAAACTCCATGAACCACAATACAAACCCAGAGAACCACAATAAAAACTCCCTGAACCACAAACCAAACTCCCTGAACCACAAACCAAACTCCTGAACCACAAAACAAACCCCGAGAACCCCAATATAAACTTCCTGAACCACAATACAAACTTCCTGAACCACAAAACAAACTACCTGAACCAAAATACAAACTCCCTGAACCACAATACAAACCCCGATAACCCCAATATAAACTTCCTGAACCACAATACAAACCCCGAGAACCCCAATATAAACTTCCTGAACCACAATACAAACCCCCTGAACCACAATACAAACTCCCTGAACCACAATACAAACCCCGAGAACCACAATACAAACTCTCTGAATCACAATACAAACCCCGAGAACCACAATACAAACTCTCTGAACCACAATACAAACCCCGAGAACCACAATACAAACCCGAGAACCACAATACAAACTCCTGAACCACAATACAAACTCTCTGAACCACGATACAAACTCTCTGAACCACAATACAAACCCCGAGAACCACAATACAAACCCCGAGAACCACAATACAAACCCCGAGAACCACAATACAAACTCTCTGAACCACGATACAAACTCTCTGAACCACGCTACAAACTCCTGAACCACAATACAAACTCCCTGAACCACAATACATTCTGAGATACAAAAATAATGTTTTTTTCAAATTACGGAGAAGATAATTTTGACAAAATGTGAAGAGATACCAGTAGCGTAAAGTAGATGTAACTGATAAATACGAACGATGTAGAGGAAATGTGAAAGAGATAAACAATATAAATTGTAAATAAAGTATCGGAGATAAATCAAAGGTGGAATGGATGACAGAAAAAGTACTTGAAATCATAGGCATAACAGATAATTCATCTAAGAAATTTAAATTATATAAGAGAGAAAGGTTAAAAGAATTTTAAATAAATGAATGGCAGAATACATCAAAGGAAACTCGAAAGAATTATTCAAATACATGAAAAAATAATTTGATTTTTAACTAATAATAATGGAAGAATAACAAAACATGAGAGATATAGCGATAATTCTGAACTCAGCCTCGTGGTATGTTTTTACAGCTAGACACGACACTAGCGTCCCTAGACCAACACTAACGTCCCTAGGCCGCCACTAACGTCCCTAGACCGACACTAACGACCCTAGACCGACACTAACGATCCTAGACCGACACTAAGGTCTCTAGGATGCCACTAACGTCCCTAGACCGACACTAACGACCCTAGACCGACACTAACGTCTATAGGACGTCACTAGCATCCATAGACCGACACTAACGTCCCTAGGCAGATACTAACGTCCCTAGACCGACACTAACGTCCCTAGACCGACACTAACGTCCCTAGGCCTCAAAAAGTTGCTTTTAAGGTCTGAATATAAAAAAATTAATAACACGAAAATACCAGCATTTACATATTAAATTACTTGGAGACGAATATTAACAAGTGATGTTAATCAGATGAATTACCTGGCAGAGTTATTTAAGAATACATTCTACGAAATTGCTTATCGACTAAGGTGTTGATAGATATACTGGAATAAAAAGGAAGATACAAGCGCCTTAAACTATCCTTCGTAAAGATTAATGTCTCAGTTTTAGGTATACAAATAGTGACTATTATTACGGAGAAGATAGTTAAAAATGCAACAAAAGTGGAAATCAACATGGATCTCACAAGACGTGAGCCGAATACGTTACAATTTATTGAACGTTTCAAACCATACCACGGGCGGGGTTCTGACCCCGACAGTGGTATGGTTTATTTGCAATCGTGTCATTACGAGTTATTGAACGTTCATTATACACCCAGTGGCATGTCCTTTCGACCAGCCAACTGGGAGTTTAGAATGAAACAGTTCTAGGGCCCCACTGCTCTATTAACTGTCCAATTTAATTAGCCAACAGTGTGAGAGCTGTCTCCTTCAACCATGGTGACGTAGTACTTGACCACTCGGCTCTGACGTCAGAGACTCGCTCAACCTGGTCACTTCTAAGAAGTAAATCTATTATGATTGTCTCTTTGGTCTCTGACTTAGTCTTGTTATACTGCTGGTTTAACTGTAAATACTGTACATATCTTGGTAAAGAAATATACGTGAAAAGGAAAAAAAAAACTTTGGATCAAGAAATAAATGAATTTACACTATGGGAGAAAATTTGTTATAGCAGATGATTGAAATTCCTGGGAGTTAGACGAGAGACTGGCGATCACAACATTATGGTTCAAGGTGAATATTTCCTCACACAGCAACATTAACACTGCACTCAACAATCTAATGTGAATTATGTAGAGGAAATGTGAATCAGATTCAATCATAAAATTCTTACTGGTGAGATAATATTAAACCCGATGCCATTACGTTGATGAGCATCAAGACTAACAAAGAGACTTAAACACACAGCATAGATTAAATGCAAATTACCTGTGTACGTCTACGAACAAAGAATAAGAAAACTATTAACAAATTGCAAGCGGGATTTAGAAAGAACAAAAATAAACGCAACATAAAAGATAATTCTAATCCTAGTGAATTTTTTTATTAAAAATAAAAGGAAAAAAATCATATTATAAAAGAGCCTCAAACAGGGACGATACAATAACGAGTAATAATAAATATACGTATATGACCTGTGTTCTCTCTGTTGCTTTCAACAAGATATTCACTCTCGAGAACACTGATATATCCGAGTCACACAACCTCTTTCCTGGAAATTAACTGGACTCACTAAGCATCTGTAAACTAAACAACAATATTCAATTATCCAGAAAAGCTGAACATTAACAGTCCTCAGGAGAGGGAGAAATCACAGCAAGATTACTACTGAAGCATTCAAGATAACATATTGCATACCAGATAACGAGTATATCTAAAAAAATCTATTGAAGAAGGCAAAGTACAGTGTGTCTTGGAGCTGGCAGCGTTCCTTCGGTATTCAAATGTGAGATTGGTTAGCCCTCCCTCACTCAACACACAGGTTAACATAAATAATGGGTAAACTAACATCTCTCTCACTTACTCACACGCACACTCACGCAACTATCCTCTGAGAAAAACTCCTTATTTCTCCTGCAGCTACCTTTGCAACATTGCACAGCTCCTGATGACACACTCAGAAGTGTGAAAGTACTTGAGATAAAAGATTTACACTTCTCGTGGCTTGTCTTGCATTGTTAAGATAGCTTGTCTGCGATTATTTGCGCGCATATATATATATATATATATATATATATATATATATATATATATATATATATATATATATATATATATATATATATATATATATATATATATATATATATATACTTTTTTTACCAATAGGTATGTTTTATTACATAATATGGTACAAAAGATTTGAGAGATACATTGTTGATATAAAGATGGCATATACAGTACACGAGGTGAGAGATACATGTCTAGTACATATTGTTACATCTTTGTCACTGATTATAATGCGAAAATCTCATCCAGCTCTTCCGAGCTGGGGCGCTGCCAGAATACAGCATGCATTACCCTCTGAACAGCAGCGCTGAGTCGCTGGAACAGAAAACTAGCTGCCCTGGGATCCCTAGTTACCCTGTTGAGTCTTTTGCCCAGCTCCTTGAGGAACTTAGATGCACTATTTCCCCATGAGCCAAGGGTCTCTGAGCCTATGGGAACAAACATATAATGATGGGCAAGTTCTCCATATTTTCTCGACTTCTGGGACTCCCTGAAGGTGGCAGCAGCCCCTCCTTCTTCCCTGGTGTACTGGAGATAGGTATCAGCCAAGGTAGATGCACATGTGTAGTCCCACACCACCTGCTTGCCGTCTATATATATATATATATATATATATATATATATATATATATATATATATATATATATATATATATATATCTGGCTAGGCGCCAGTTCTTATTTTGGGGTCTGGCTCCGTGGTAAAGTACTGTGTACTGACACAGAGTTTGCAGGTTCGAGTCCTGCTGTAAACGTAGAGATAATGTTTTTAAATAATTTCGCCTGTTTGCGAATTGTTAAGCATACATATATACACATACATGTAAATATACACACAGTGCTCAGAAATTATCTCAGCCATTTTTGGATACATCCAGTATAATTACTTGAAAGTCGAACCGGAGTTATTAGTGTGTCCAGCAAGCATCACAAACACGTAAGGCGGAGCCGACATAGCAGCCACGAATTGATTGCCATAAAAATGAAGATAAAGATGTTTATTTTATTAAAATATATTGAGGTTGCATTGGATGGTTTTACAGTTTGCATGATTACAGGTTGACTGGATTTAAGTAAGCATACTATGTATTGCATATTCTAAGGACCGCCCATTGTTGCACAAAATATTTAGGGCAGCGAACAAGGATGTAGATGACCACATGAAAATGAATTTGAGTGATGATATAACGAAATAGTGCAAAAATATAATGAATACAATGAATTGCAAATTAGCTAGTATCCAGGAAAACCATACTAACCATAGAGGGTTTTGAGTAACAAATCAGAGTAAATTATTACATGGTAAACGAGCATTTTTTACCAAAAGCCATCCATACATTATGACAAGAGTAAAACAATGTGAAAGCAGTGACATTTAATTCTCAGCAGAGTGAGAAACACCGTCCATTCCCTTCACACAACACTAACTTGGCTTGCAGTTATAGCAAATTTATTCTGTTTAATCTTAGCTCCAAGAAGTTTTCCACATACGAGTCGTCACAACTCTTGCAAGAAAGCTTTATAAAGGACGGTTTGGCAAGGGAAAGCTTCAAGAAGCTTTATACATTAGACAAGGAAAGCCTCAAGGAAGCTTTATGTAGAATGGACTGGCTGCGTAAGCCGAGTCCATTCTGGGAAAGATTCAAGAAAACTTTATATAGACAGGACAGGGCTGAAAAATCGTCAAGGAAAATATACATAGAAAGCTTAAAGAAATATTCAAATAAAGCTGACAAAGCTGGTGAAGCTTCACGCAGACCGGATCTGGCTAGATAAGCTTATTGTAGCAAAGCTCTAATAGCTTCCTCTCTAAGGCAGATGAGGCCAAAGTCAAAACACTACCTTTCCTGTGAGAAAACTTTATCCACAACCTGTTGCAGGTCTTGCAACATTGCATAGCTCCTGATAAAGCTAGGAAGTGTATGAAAAATTTTGAGTTGAAGATTTATATATATATATATATATATATATATATATATATATATATATATATATATATATATATATATATATATATATATATATATATATATATATATATATATATATATATATATATATATTTTAATGCTAGGAATTCGCAAGAGCAGGCGAAATATTCACAAACACTGATCTCTGGCCGACGGAGACTCGACCCTACGAACCTTGTGACAGGAACGCAGTGCTTTACCGACCGTACCACACTGGACCAATACCTTGGCATCCAGCTTTCGCTAGACGTTATTCCAAGGCAGCCAGCTTTCAGGCAGGAAGGCTTACATCTTTCATCTCATCCCCTGCATGCATCGACACAACTAGAGATTTTTACAATGCTAGGAATTCGCAATTCGGTATTGGTCCAGTGTGGTACGGTCGGTAAAGCACTGCGTTCCTGTCACAAGGTTCGTAGGGTCGAGTCTCCGTCGGCCAGAGATCAGTGTTTTATAAAAAAAAAATATATATAATATATATATATATATAATTTTTATATATATATATATATATATATAGGCAGAAAACACAAACATGATCATGAATACAATGGTTCAATATATCAAAGATTATGAATCTCCTCCAGCTCCTCCGAAGCCGGACGCGAGCCCAGTATGCAGCATGCATTTCCCCTATGGATGGCCACGCTGAGGCGCTGGAACATGAAAGTGGCTGCCCTTGGGTCCCTGGTGGTGTCGATGAGTCTGGAACCCAGTTCTTTAAGGAAACGTGTTGCATTTTTTTCACCACGCTCCCAAGGTCTCTGATCCCACTGGGACCAATTGATACTGTTGGCTTATGTCCCTGTACTTGCCGATCTTGTACTCCTCTCTGTGGTCAGCAGCTCCTCCCTGTCGCCCAACACTGTGATGGATGTAGGTGTTAGCCAGTGTCGACACACAGGTATAGTCCCATATACAATATATATATATATGGCAAGTGTGCTCTAAAGTTTCTCAAAGAGCTGAGTGAAAAACTCATCATAGAAACCAAGGACCACAGGGCGACCAGCTTCCTCTTTCAGAGACTCAGTGTTGCGATCCAGAGGGGAAATGCCTGCAGAATTCTGGGCACGCGGCCCACTGCCGGGGAGCTGGACGAAGTATTTGACATGTAGCTCTGAGTTATTATCTATGTTGTTTTACTCCCTATTGTATTCTTGTCAATGTATTATGTCAATGTATTTTGTCTTGTAATAAAGTTTATACACAATCAAAATATGGGGTGGTAGGGGAAGTGGAATATTCAAATGGCTCTTCCTTGAAGCCTTTTTATTTACTTCTCCGAGGCTATGGGTCCCACAATGTACACCAGAGGTGGACCCATCTATATAATATATATATATATATATATATATATATATATATATATATATATATATATATATATATATATATATATATATATATATATATATATATATATATATATATATATATATATATATATATATAAATATATATATATATAATATATATATATATATATATATATATATATATATATATATATATATATATATATATATATATATATATATATATATATATATATATATATATATATATATACGTGTATTTGCGGCGATGTGCAAGCCGACCAATATGGTCTACATGGTCTTAACTGTTCTAAAACCAAGGGTTGGCATGCAAGACACAATGAGGTCAACGACATCATAAAGAGAACCCTTGCTACAGCTGGATGCCCAGCCGAGAGAGAGCCTCGATCACTAGCAGCCAACAATGCCCACAACCCAGCAAACCGCCCCGACGGGATCACCATCTATCCTTGGAAGAATGGCAAGCTCTTAGCATGGGACTATACCTGTGTGTCGACACTGGCTGACACCTACATCCATCACAGTGTTGGGCGACAGGGAGGAGCTGCTGACCACAGAGAGGAGTACAAGATCGGCAAGTACAGGGACATAAGCCAACAGTATCAATTTGTCCCAGTGGGATCAGAGACCTTGGGAGCGTGGGGAAAAAATGCAACACGTTTCCTTAAAGAACTGGGGTCCAGACTCATCGACACCACCAGGGACCCAAGGGCAGCCATTTTCATGTTCCAGCGTCTCAGCGTGGCCATCCAGAGGGGAAACGCATGCTGCATACTTGGCTCACGTCCGGCTTCGGAGGAGCTGGAGGAGATTCATAATCTTTGATATATTGTACCATTGTATTCATGTTCATGTTTGTGTTTTCTGTCAATGTATTCTGTGTATTAATAAGCATTCTTATTTTATAGGGTGTAGGGAAATATTCAAACAAGCTCTAGGAGAACCTGAGTTTCCTCCTAGGTACGTTTATCATACTATATATAGAATTAAGTGTTCCTCTATATATATATATATATATATATATATATATATATATATATATATATATATATATATATATATATATATATATATATATATATATATATATATATATATATATATATATTTATATATATATATATATATATATTTATATACATATCTTCGGTCGTTTCCCACCAAGGCAGGGTGGCCCGATAAAGAAAAACTTTCATAATTCACTCCATCACTGTCTTGACAGAGGTGTGCTTACACTACCGTTATAAAACTGTAACATTAACATCCATCCTTCAGAGTGCCGGCACTGTACTTTCCTCAGCCCTTTGGATAATAGTTTTGGTAATCCCACCTCCTCCTAATATCCAAACTTCGAATTCTCTGCATTATATTCACACCACACATTGCCCTCAGACACGACATCTCCACTGCCTCCAGCCTTCTCCTTGTTGCAACATTCAATCGTATCGTTTTAAACACTTGTGCGACACTTGGGCATCGTTACTGTTGAAACTTTTCGCCAACCAGTGGTTTCCTCAGTCCGAAACAGGAGAGGAGAAGTTTGAGGTAATCAGTCCTTCAGTCTGGAAGCCACTGGATGGCGAAATGTTTACACAGTAAAGATACCCAAGTGTTGTACAAGTGTTGTACAAGTGTTGTACAAGTATTGAATCCATCAACGTGTCGGTTCTCTGAATCGGTTATCTACATAACCATTAATTTGATTTCCACCTTAAAGCTTCTTATTTTACCAATAAATTGCTCTGAATTTCATACGTGTAAACGCGATACAGTACGTAAACAATGGGAACGCTGACCAGGAGATCATATGGAAAGTATAAAGAGGAGATTACGAAAATAAAATGTGAAAATGAACCTATTAAGTTAATCTGGCTTATGCAATAATGTATGAAGCTGATCATTGTAGGATCTGAAACCAGCTTAAGGGATTAAAACGAAGCTTTTCGTACCTTTGTTCGCTGTATAACACGTCACTGATTTTGTCCTCTTAATCAGAATATTTCACAACACCCTTATTATTACCTTTATCGTCTTTGGTAATGATGATGCCAGTCTGTAAACCTGTACGGGCACTAAAAAGGCTCCTTGGAATATTAATCAAACTTTCAATTCTTGAAAAAAAAAAAAACTACCGCTGAGCAAATAACCTTCTATCTCGGAAATTTCAGATTGATTAGAATGGATTGAAAATTGTTCAAAAGGGTTAAACGAGGAGACGAACTTGTAAATGCAATTGGTAAATAAGGACAGAGAGAGAGAATGATACAAATAAAGATAAATAACCGAGTGCAACTCTATTTCACCTTGAAGCAGTAGATAACAGCTTTGTGTATGCTTCTACTATATCAGTGTCTTGTCAACTCTGTATTTGACCGAAGAAGCAAAGGTTTTTCAGCGAAACGTTTAGGAAATAATAGGACCTAAACGCTGCACATGCGTCTTTCTCATCTACCTTCGTGTTGTGTTCTTATCCTTTGCGCAAGTAAAATACAACAACCTCCCTGGACAAACAAACAAAGATAGTATCTTTAAATTAGCTAAACTTCCTAGATGCAACACCTAAGTTCGTGTCAGTATGAGATGTTCCTTCAAGAACTCCTCAAATCCCTTAAAAAACACCATCTCCGCCTCCATACCTGTATTTTGAGGGCAAGAACGATGTACAAAAAACCTCTTTCCAAACACCAACATGGAAACTGACTGTTTTATTTCTGTGTGAACTAATGAGGGCATTCTTACAATCTTCGGAAAACCAAGACGTGGGAAACTGAAAACACAAACACACGTGGTGACAAAAGTAAGACAGAAGAGAGACGGGTGGGTAGACTGCACTTTCTTGGACTGTAAAAAGCTTTTGATTCAGTTCTGCACAAGAGATTGGTGCAAGAACAACAGGAAATGGATAAGGGGATTCCTTACAGGTAGGAAAGAATGAATGATGTTACGTTAGGAGGTGTCGGAGTGGACGCCTGTGATGAGCGGGGTTCCTCAAGGGTCAGTCCTGAGGCTGGTTCTTTTTCTGAATGACATGAAGGAAGGGATAGATTCAGAGGTGTCCCTGTTTACAGACAATGTGAAGCTAATGTGGCGATTCAAGTGGACCAGGTAGGACTACAAAGGGATCTGGACAAGCTGCAAGCCTGGTCCAACAACTGGCTCCTGGGGTTTAACCCCACCAAGCCCTAAGTCATGAAGATTGGGTGTGTATAATATCGAGCACGTCTCCTAAGACGCACATCAACCAAATAACTGCTGCAGCATATGGGCGACTAGCAAACCTGAGAATAGCGTTTCGACACCTGAGTAAGAAGTCATTCAAGACACTGTACACCGTGTACGTCAGACCCATACCAAAGTACGCAGCACCAGTATGGAACCCACATCTGGTCAAGCACATCAAGAAATTAAAGAAAGTGAAAAGATTTGCAACAAGACTATTCCCGGAGCTAAGGGGTATGTCCAATGAGGATAGGTTGAGGGAAATCAACCTGATGACACTGGAAGACAGGAGGGATAGTGGGGACATGATAACGGCATATAAAATACTGAGAGGAATTGATAAGGTGGATAGGGACAGAATGTTCCAGAGATGGCATACAGCAAGAAGGGGTCACAACTGGAAGTCGAAAACTCAGATGAGTCACAGGGATGTTAGGAAGTGTTTCTTCAGTCATAGAGTTGTCAGGAAGTGGAACAATCTACAGAGTGATGTACAGTGGTGTACAGGCCAGGATCGTAACACGCGCGTGAGAGTTCCGTCAACAATTGTTTCCTGATAGTGGTTGAGTAGACAGAGTGCCGGAAATAAGCGAGTGCAACCATAAAGTTCATATACGCATTTGAACCAACATAAGAGGAATCGCAGTGAACACTAAATAGAAAAAATATGAATTATAGTGTCAATTGGAGAGTGCCGGTAGAGTAATGGTTATGTGGGAATAAGCCTGACCAGCGCCAGCGAATTATTGTCAGATACGTTTATAAACGGAGGTGGAAATTAAACAGATATTGAACTATCTAAGTAATATAGCAGTGATAAGGATATATATGTGCAGTGACATAGTGAACTAAATCTGTAGTAAGAGTAATCGTAATAAATCTCCAGTATAGCATAAAACATATGGTGTAGCATATGGTAATATACCACAAGTGACTGGCACTAGTGAATCATTGCCAGAGGTCCTGTGAAGTGGAAACAATAGATGAATATTTACTATAGTTACAAGTAATAAAAGCAAGTGATGGTGGCACTGATGTGCAGGGAATCACAGCATACATTAATTGAGTATATTAAGCGTGAAATAAATTTTCATGGAAGTGTAAAGGGAAATTACCGTAGGCCTAGCTGCCGTGTGCAAAATATAACAACGACCCCAGTATAGTGCAGTGAAAAGAAAAGTGTATCTTGAATAAATATAGTGTACTTCCTTGTAATAACCAGAGTAGCACAGTCATAAAATACTAGTGATAAAATAAGAGGAAATTAAAAAAACAATGGACAAGTGTGGCAGTGTGGGTCACTACTTGCCCTGGTGTTGACATGTGACAAGTGTGGCAGTGTGGGTCACTACTTGCCCTGGTGTTGACATGTGACAAGTGTGGCAGTGTGGGTCACTACTTGCCCTGGTGTTGACATGTGACAAGTGTGGCAGTGTGGGTCACTACTTGCCCTGGTGTTGACATGTGACAAGTGTGGCAGTGTGGGTCACTACTTGCCCTGGTGTTGACATGTGACAAGTGTGGCAGTGTGGGTCACTACTTGCCCTGGTGTTGACATGTGACAAGTGTGGCAGTGTGGGTCACTACTTGCCCTGGTGTTGACATGTGACAAGTGTGGCAGTGTGGGTCACTACTTGCCCTGGTGTTGACATGTGACAAGTGTGGCAGTGTGGGTCACTACTTGCCCTGGTGTTGACATGTGACAAGTGTGGCAGTGTGGGTCACTACTTGCCCTGGTGTTGATATGTGACAAGTGTGGCAGTGTGGGTCACTACTTGCCCTGGTGTTGACATGTGACAAGTGTGGCAGTGTGGGTCACTACTTGCCCTGGTGTTGACATGTGACAAGTGTGGCAGTGTGGGTCACTACTTGCCCTGGTGTTGACATGTGACAAGTGTGGCAGTGTGGGTCACTACTTGCCCTGGTGTTGATATGTGACAAGTGTGGCAGTGTGGGTCACTACTTGCCCTGGTGTTGACATGTGACAAGTGTGGCAGTGTGGGTCACTACTTGCCCTGGTGTTGATATGTGACAAGTGATATTCAAAGATTTGAGTTACCACATATAACGAATGGACTAGGATACCAGGACATAATAGAAAGACCTAGTGAACCAAAAATTGGCAGAGGTAAACACAAGGATAATGAAAAAAAGATAATGAAAGTGGCTTAAACTAAAATGTGACATCGCATGCGAGTAGTGCCACGTACCCTGAGTGGTGTGCCACAATCATACGTCTGGCAGCGCTACCAGGCAGCCACTCAGGCCTACCATACACAACCATGCAGCACCATATACACCATACCACAATATCCAGTCTAGACCAGTGTGAGGAACTCAGCAAGACCAGTAAATTAAAATATATATATGAGTGATCAGAGAGGAATAAATATGGAAAGAGTTGTACAGTGAACAGACCGAATTAAATGCATATTATAACCAGAATATAATATAATATGTAGTAAGTCTCCATAATCAGTACATCCCACATACCCATGCATTGACCTCATACCACCACTCCTGAGTGCAGAGCAGTAAGGTAAAGTGAAAATCAGGTTCTAGTGGTACACAGTTGCAAATAGGATGTAAAGTATACCTGCGGGACATGTGAAAAGGCTCTTGGGGAAAAATCTAGAATCACATGCAACCTTTGCTTTTCAAAACATCATGTCACATGTTCAAGAATTAACACAGCAACCAAAAATGACATCTATCTAGACTGGTGTTTCTGGATCTGCAACAAGGATGTGGAACTATGGACAGATATCAGGAAAGCACTCAGTAGGTTGATAAACAATAAGCATGAAAAAAAGAAGGAATTATTAAATAGTCTACCCGGTATATATAGAGCATGGGAAGATAGGAAAGGAGTAAAGTTTAACACACACAATGCCCAGTCTACAACAATTGACCCAAAAATAAACAGTCACCCACCGAAAAAAACACAGGAGGCAAAAAAATCAGCTAGCCCACTCCCCAGCCCTAGGGCTGACCCAGACCCAGCCCCCAGCCATAGTGAAAATCCGGGTTTGGTTAAAGACTCCTCCACAGCCATAGCCTCTATTACAGATGTAGGGGAGGAGTCCTCCACAGCCATAGCCTCTAGTACAGATGTAGTAGAGGAGTCCTCTACCGGGGTAGACTCGTCTACAGCCATCACAGCCATAGCCTCTAGTACAGATATAGTAGAAAAGTCCTCTTCCAGGGAAAATGTTGGCCCCATGTCATCAGATGGTGGTGTCTCGGGTTTGGCTGTGGTGGACTATGGTGCAGACCTAGGATCTGCACAGACTAGGAATACATCCAGCACGAATTGTACCCAGCCAAAAACAAAATGGTGCAAATACTATGTTTGGGGCATATGTAAACACGGAATATCAAGGCAAACGAATGGGACATGCAACTTTGAGCATCCCAAAAACTGCCGCGACCTCCTGTCTAAAGGAGTGTGTCCTTCTAACTCCTGCAAATTCTTCCACCCTGAGATGTGTCATTCTTCAATCTTTGAAAAACAATGTTACAACACAAATTGCTCTGCATACCACCTAAAAGGAACCAGGAGGCACATACCCCATACAACAAACCATAGTAGTTATGGTAGTTATGAAAACCCCACCCCAAGTGATTTTTTAGTGGAAAGAAACGAAGAAAGAAAATGGAAAGAGGTAACCAAAATAGTCCACCGTCTTGGAGCCTTGTTAGACTGGAGGCACAGCCAGTGGCCCCTCCGGCCTCACAGCTACTGATGCCAACAATGAAATCCCCCCAACAAACATGCAACACAACCTCATTTATATTTGCTAATATACAGGGCCTTAAGCCATCCACCAACAACAAAATTCCTTTCATTAGTGGACTTCTAGGGGAGGCAAATGCAGTGTTTGCAGCCTTCACAGAGACCCACGCAAAAGATTACTTTGAAATTGAAATATGGATACCTGGGTACAACCTTTTCAGATGCGACAGAGAGAACACCACAAATGATGTAGTTGAAGTTCTGACAATAAAAATTTAGAACCAAAACTTAGTCATTGTACTTGTATATAAGCTACCAGATGCAACTTCCCAACAGTTCAAAGAACAACTATCAAAAATTGACTCCTGTCTGGAAAACCTTCCAGCCCCATCCCCAAACATCTTGCTGCTTGGTGACTTCAATCTTAGACATACAAAATGGAAGAATATAGCAAATAATGTTGTAGCAGAAATAATCCCTGGAGGCAGCTCAGATGACAAGTCACACACACATGAGCTGCTGAATTTCTGCAACAAACACACCCTAAGTCAGCAGATAGTGGAGCCAACGAGACTAGAGAACACACTAGACCTTATCTTCACAAATAATGAGGACCTGGTAAGAAATATAACAATATTAAAAACAACAAATTCTGATCACAATCTAATCGAAGTCCAGACCTACATGCACAGGAGTCCTGATCAGCAAAACGCATATAGCTATGAGGGTACCTTTACCATATTCAACTTCAACAACAAGAGCATCAACTGGGATCTGGTAAACTATGTCCTAAATGAAACATGTTGGGAAGATATCTTGAATTACATGGACCCTAACCAGTGCCTTGAAAAGATCAACCTCCTGGTAGCTGAAGTATGTTCAAGGCATATTCCTGTACGAAAAAAGAAGAGAAGAAGTAAACAGGAGAGAGAGAGACGCTCCCTATACAGGAGAAGACGAAGAATCACTGAGCTCCTCAAGAATGCCGGACTATCTGATTCACGGAAGGAAGCGCTAACCAGGGAAGTGGAAAATATTGAGCTAAAATTAAAGGACTCATACAGGATCCAGGAGAGTCAAGAGGAGCTAAAAGCGATTAGTGAAATTGAAAGAAATTCGAAATATTTCTTTTCATATGCCAAAAACAAGGCAAAAACCACTTCTAGTATAGGGCCCCTGCTCAGACAAGACGGATCTTACACAGATGACAACAAAGAAATGAGTGAGATACTGAAATCTCACTATGACTCTGTGTTCAGCGAGCCACTAATCCGTCTAAAGATAGACAATCCAAACAATTTTTTCATGAATGAGCCTCAAAACCCTGCCAATGTATGCCAAATTTCTGACATAACCCTAACTCTTCTAGACTTTGAGAAAGCCATCGACGACATGCCCATGCACTCAGCCCCAGGCCCAGACTCGTGGAACTCTGTGTTCATTAAGAACTGCAAGAAACCACTCTCACAGGCCCTAAGTATGCTATGGAGAAGGAGCTTAGACACAGGCGAGATTCCACAGTCACTAAAAACAACGGATATAGCCCCACTCCATAAAGGTGGCAGCAAAGCAGTAGCGAAGAACTATAGACCAATAGCTTTAACGTCCCATATCATAAAATATTTTGAAAGAGTTCTAAGAAGCAGGATAGCAAACCACCTGGACTCCCAACAATTGCACAACCCAGAGCAACATGGTTTCAGAGCAGGTCGCTCCTGCCTCTCGCAACTACTGGACCACTATGATATGGTCTTAGATGCTCTGGAAAACAAGCAGAATACAGATGTAGTATACACAGATTTTGCAAAAGCCTTTGACAAGTGTGATCATGGTGTAATAGCACACAAAATGCGTGCTAAAGGGATAACTGGCAAAGTGGGCAGATGGATCTTCAACTTCCTAACCAATCGAACAAAGAGTAGTGGTAAACAGAGTTAAATCGGATGCTGCCATAGTGAAGAGCTCTGTCCCACAAGGCACAGTACTCGCACCTATCCTGTTCCTCATTAACATATCAGACATAGACAGAGATGTAAACCACAGCACTGTATCATCCTTTGCAGATGATACTAGGATCTGCATGAGAGTGTCATCCATTGAGAACACGGCAAATCTCCAAGAAGATATAAACCAAGTTTTCCAATGGGCAACAGAGAACAATATGATGTTCAATGAAGACAAATTCCAACTACTCCATTATGGAAAACTGGAGGAAATAATAGCTAGGACTGAGTATATTACAAACTCTAATCACACAATAGAGCGGAAAAGTAATGTGAAGGACCTGGGTGTGGTAATGTCCGAAGACCTCACCTTCAAGGACCACAACAATGCCACTATCACATCTGCGAGGAAACTGATAGGATGGATAATGAGAACATTCAAGACAAGAGATGCTAAGCCAATGATGATCCTTTTTAAATCACTTGTTCTCTCTAGGCTGGAATACTGCTGTACATTAACATCCCCATTCAAGGCAGGTGAAATTGCAGATCTAGAGAATGTACAGAGAACCTTTACTGCACGTATAAGTTCCATCAAACACCTTAACTACTGGGAACGCCTGGAAGCACTAGACTTATATTCACTGGAGTGCAGGCGAGAGAGATATATCATAATCTACACCTGGAAGATTCTGGAGGGACTGGTCCCTAATATGCACACATAAATCACTCCATGCGAAAGCAAAAGACTTGGCAGACGGTGCAACGTACCCCCAGTGAAACGTAGGGGCGCCATTGGTACACTAAGAGAAAACACAATAAGTGTCCGGGGCCCAAGACTGTTCAACAGCCTCCCACCAGCCATAAGGGGCATTACCAGTAGACCTCTGGTTGCCTTCAAGAGGGAGCTGGACAGATACCTAAAGTCAGTGCCAGATCAGCCGGGCTGTGGTTTGTACGTTGGACTACGTGCAGCCAGCAGTAACAGCCTCGTTGATCAGGCCCTGATCCACCGGGAGGCCTGGTCATAGACCGGGCCGCGGGGACGTCGATCCCCGGAATGCCCTCCAGGTAGACTCCAGGTAGTGAAGAAATTGTGCATACATAACTTTTAAGAGGAGGTACGATGAAGCTCATGGAGCAAGGGGAGCGAAGAGGCAAAGCCAAGTGCTGTGACTCGATACCTGCAACCACAAATTGGTGAATACAAATAGGTGAGTACACGTACATACACTCAAGAGTTGCCACAGAGAAGTAACAGTCGATTTCCACGAGGATTTCGCCATAGTACCGAAGACTGTTCATTAAAACAAAGGAAAAGTTTCTGGAAATATAACTTTGGCTCTCCATTTAGAAACTGAGCGGAGCATCAAAGGATCTGGTCTTCATCCCAGTGACGAAGTCCTTCAGCGCTCTTCATAAATAATACAGACACGGATGTGTACTGAAAAGCAAAGTTGGTGGATGACACGAAATTGAGATTGAAAAATTATCCAGGTGGATACAGTGTGACCTAGATAGTATGATACGGTGGTAGGAATATTAGGACCATTCAGTAGAATCTGGATTCTGTGAGAGTGTAGGACCACTCAGCGGGACCTGAGTAGTGTGACACAATGTTAGGAACATTCAGTAGGACCTGGATAGTATGAGTCAGTAGTAAGAAGAGTTAAACCTTTTGGTTATTCTGCGTTTTAAGCATATCCCGTTTTTAATATTACATAGCAAATTTACTCTCTCACTGTAAACTTGCTACTGTCGTAGCCAGTTAACTCTCACTTAAATAAGTCGTAATCGTAACAAAAGTAAAGCTATTCAGAATCTATTTTTCACATTTCGTAATCCATAAGACTTTCCCGGTCATCGGTCAGGAATGCGAGCAAATCTAGACGAAAGGAGAAATATCCCCCCCATTTATGCCGAAAGAGAGGCAGGGTTCTTAGTGAGGTACGCACCCTGTGGAGAAGGTGGCAGTCCTTCGAAAGACAGAGGGAAACATTTTCTCCTTGGAATGTGATTAAACGGCTTAGAAAACCGACACTAGTGTCTCATTAAGGAATAAATCTCAACCCCCACCATAATGTTAAGGTGACCCAACGAATCTAGGAAAAGAAAACTTAGAGATAAATAACCCTCATTTGCTTATAGTCAGATATAGTATCGTCAAATCTAACTTATTCTAACCTAACCTCATTTTTATGTGCAACTATATCCGTTCAGCGACCAAGTGTCGGACCAATAACTAATGCATTTTCGTCATTATGCTAAATACTAATATAAAATGTGTTGAAATTAGCTAGCTGAGAGAACAGCAGAGACGGACCTTGCAACAGTCGTACACAATGGTCTAAATTATGGTAAACAATGCGCAGCTACGAGCAGAAGAACCAACACAATACTAGGTTTCGTAGCTAATGTGAGAAATCACGAATGCGCTTGGAAGGTCACTATTTTTTCACAGTAGTTGTTTTCCATATTGTGATCTGTTTACTGTGATCTTATGGTAATATCGTCAAGATATCTGAAGAAACACTCAAAGTATTCACTGTTTTCTTAAGAAAGGTAGAAGACTGTTCTCGTTAAAAGCAGCAGAACAAGCTTATTTATATAACAATGGTTGGCTTTGATAAAGATCTACACAGATCAAAACTTTGACCCACAACAATATGCATCTTTTCTTCAAATAAAGATACTAAACAAATATGACTGGCAAAATTATTCAGTAAAGCAAAACACCTGAATGAAACTCCGAGGTGAGAGGTGCAACACAACTGTGGGTAAATATCTTTGCCAGAGTTGCAGGACACTGCAACACACTGCCCTCTGAAGTCCATACCACATAAGTAAAAGAATTTAAAAAAAAACGATAGAACACTGTAAATGATAGATAAAACTAGATAAAATATCGGGGCTAGTTGTAACTATTGGAACCCTAACGATAGTTTATGAACCACCAAGAACAACATAGTAGTAGTACTAGTAGTAGTCGTAATAGTAATATAATAACAGAAGATATAGTAGCTGTTAAGCAGAAAAAGGTAGGAGCTCCTGGGACCTAAGGCCATGTCTAAGGGCAAAATGTAAAAGTTACACGAATCACATGTAAAACTAGGCCACCCAGGGCTATCCCAGTCAAAACAGAAAGCGCTAAACCAGCATTTGATACATGAATGGGTTGGTTATCAGAGGTTCAGGGAAAATTCCTCGTTACAAAACTATACCTTTATTTAATATAACAGTATATACACTCACTAAATATTCACCCATCTCTCTCGTGGCTGAAACACCTAAAACCCGATACACGAAGAGTGGACAGGCTGGTTGTTGTAGGTTCGCCGGTATGTCCGGCCCGGGTCTTCTCCAAATGGTGACCCGGCCCCACAGGCTGGAGTCGCACAAAATAAACAAACCCTGGGCGTATGGGGTAGCACCCGCGGACACCATACCATACACTACCCGACTCTCATGCCGAAAACATGTCATCCAAATTCACCAGCTGTCACTCAACCAACCGAGCCCTGAGCACGTCAAAGCCCCAGAGAGCCTACTGGTAAAGTAGCCTATTGCGTGGATTTCCTAACCAGAGGAGTTCAAAACTTAGCTAAAATATGCAGCGTCGGGCCCACATCTTCCACCATGCCACTCGCTCCATGTGACCGCTCCACAAGAAAAAACACCCAAGCTTACCGACCCTATCCTACCCCCAAATAAGTCCCGGCAAGATTCCTTTTCATTTACAGTCTAAAGTACTTTACAGTACCCCAAATGCACAGTATGATTTATAAAATTAAGCTTTACAATTATAACCTTATTCATACTATTATGATTTACAATTATATCATAGTTCATACAAATTATGGCACACTTCTCCACTATAAATACATTAAAATGTCATGCAGAACCATGCATAACACCCCTACCCCTAGACCATAGGTCTCTGCTAGTGGGATCCACACGGACACCGTTAGGCAAATGGGGGAAAAAGAAAGAAAGAAGGTAAACCCTACCCTAAGGTCCGAGGCAATGGGCAAACATTACAATAGTAGAACTTCTGCCATACAATCATGGACTTTTGTTACTACAAATACTAGACTACGGACACGTGAAACTCGCCTAACGTAAAAGTGATCAAGTTCTATTCCAAACGAGCCCACAGTCACTCTCTTACTGCAACTATGTTAGAAAAATGCATCATCACAACAGTGCTGACCGGCCTAGCACCGCCTAGATGCATTTTACCTAAATTACAGCAATCAACTATATAAACTAATGAGTTAACTTTGTACATAGTACCCTGAGAAGTGCCATTTATTAACATAACACAAGTGCTGAGTATCACAACTATTGTTTACTCCATCTATATCGGTACGTGTCAGTAATGTTGCAAGACAAAAAAAATATGACACCACAAAAAAAAATTTGAAACAGGAACACTTTCCAAGAGCAGTGGAAAGAAAGAGAAAAAGGTTTACTTATTAAATTCTACGTAGAAAGAAAGATGACATTACCACCCCCACCTCACAGCAATCTTTAGTAAACAAAGCTGGTTCCCCATGACACACCTATGCGAGAATCAGGAGAGGAAAAATATCAGGCCCCAAAAACAGGGTGAATAGTCACAAATTTTTTGTTGGCCATAAAACACTGGAGTCATCACCAAAGACCCTAAAAAAAGTGGACCTACAAGGCCGGCACCTACATGTCATTCCAAGGACCCTGGAGTCACCAGTGGTGATCCAAAAAAAGAACAAAATTCAAAAGAGTCCTGGAGAAGCAAAACACCTCCGATCATGTGACATGACCCAAAAAGTGGGGGGCCATCACCGCAAACCCTGCATAACAGTAGCAACCGTGGCAATAATACAAGTGTGAGCAGTAGCAGTGGATATATTATTTTGTAGTAGTAGTAGCAGTTGAACTATTAACAGTAGATGAAGTAGTAGAATAGTAGGAGCAGTCATAGCAGCAGCAGCAACAACAGCAAAAATATTATCATTCCACTTTTCTATTAATATGCATTAAGATTTGTCAGTAAGTCATGGTAACTTCCGTCACCCACTATATAAAGAGTTTGGTGTGAGCGGAGGGAGTGAAATGGAGGATGGGAAAAGAGCCTTCTGCTTTACTTTCCCAACTGCATCTGTATAAGAGGAGGCAGGGACTGTCAGTCCTCAGTGCTCAGCACTTTCCTCTCAATAAAGTCTTCAGCTGTGTGACTGATTTCCATGTACACACACACACACACACACACACACACACACACACACACACACGGGAGAATTGAGACATGGAGATCCAAGATGCTGGAGGCAGTACTAGAAAATTTTATGTACCAACATGTTAAGGACACAACCCAAGAGAGAAGAGATGACGAACCATCGAGGCTAGACCTCGTATTCACCTTGAGCAGATCAGACACAGAAGATATCACACGCAAAAGGCCCCTACGTGATAGTGATTACGTGGTCTTGAGTTTTGCATACATAGAGGAGTTAACAATGAAGAGTGAAGCAGCACGAGAAGGGAGATACCAAACTTCAAAAAGGCGACTACACAAGTATTAGACAATTCCTACACGAGGTGCAGTGGGTAAGAGAGCTAGAGGGAAAGACAGTAAATGAAATGATGGAACACGTGACCACACAGTGCAGGAAGGCAGTGGAGAAGTTCGTACCAAATGGCAATAGAAACACTGGGAAGACCAGAGTGAGCCCATTGTTTACCCAGAGGTGTAGAGAAGCCAAAGCCAAGTGTGCTAGAGTATGGAAAAAAATATAGAAGGTAAAGGACCCAGGAAAACAGAGTTGAGTCGAAGAGCCAGAAATGAATATGCATGGATAAGGAAAGAAGCCCAGCATTAATACGAGAATGACATAGCATCAAAAGCCAAATCAAACCTAAAGTTGTTATACAGCCACATCATTAAGAAAACAACAGTCAAGAACCAGGTAATCGTGCTGAGGAAGGGACGAGGGGAGCTCACAGAGAACGACCAGGAAGTATGCAAGAGCTCAGCTCAAGATTCAGGTAGGTATTCACAGTGGAGACAGAGAGGCTCCCAGAAAACCAAGAGGTAGGGTGTACCGGCAAGTGCTGGACACACTGCACACAACCGAGGAGGTGTTGAAGAAACTGCTAGGGAAACTAAATACCTCGAAGAAGTTGGACCCAGGTAATATCTCTCCTTGGATCCTGAGAGAGGGAGCAGACAAATTGTGTGTGGCACTAACAATAATCTTCAATAAAATTATTGAAACACGGCAACTGAATGAGGTGTGGAAGCCAGCAAATGTAGTCCCATTTTAAAAAAAGAAACAGATAGGCTGCACTAAATTACAGACCAGTGTTACTGGCATATATGTAAAGTTATGGAGAAGATTATCAGGAATAGAGTGGTGGAGCACCTAGAACGGAATGGACTAATTCATGACAACCAGCACGGCTTCAGGAACCTATTGGAGTTCTATGAAAAAGTAAAAGAAGTGAGACAGGAGAGAGAGGGATGGGTAGATTGTATCTTCTTGGACTGTAAGAAGGCTATCGACACAGTACTAGACAAGAGACTGGTTGAAAAACTAGAGGAGCAGACAGGAATAGTAGGGAAAGTACTGCAATGAGTCAGGAAATACCTGACAGGAAGGAAACAACGAGTGTTGGTCCGAGAAGAGGTGAATGATGTGATGGAAGAGACAGAGTCAAAAGTGACCCAGTTTACAGACGATGTGAAACTAATGTGAATATAAACGGAAGAGGATAAAGTAAGCCTACAAGGGGATCTGGACAGACTGCAAGCCTGGTCTCACAAATGGCTCCTGGAGTTTAACCATAGCAAGTGCAAACTTATCAAGATTCGGGAAGGACAAAAGAGACCGCAGACGGAGTGCAACCTAGGAGGTCAAAGGCTGCAAAACTCACTCAAAGAAAAGGATCTTGGGGTGACCATCATACCGAGCACATCTCCTGAGGCGCACATCAACCACATAACTGCTGCAGCATATGCGCGCCTGGCAAACCTGAGGATAGCGTTTCGACATCTAAGTAAGGAGCTATTCACTGTACACCGTGTACGTCAGGCCGATATTGGAGTAAGCAGCACCAGCATGAAACCCACACCTGGTCAAACAGGTCAAGAAATATGAGAAAGTGCAAAGGTTTACAACAAGACTAGTCTCGGAACTGATGGGTTTTTTCCTGACAACACTAGAAGAGGGATAGGGGGGACATGATAACAACATATAAAATACTAAGAGGAACTGGCAGCGTGGACAGAGACAATGTTTCAGAGATGTGACACAGAAATAAGGGGACACAACTTGAAGTTGACGACTCAGATGAGTGACAGGAATGTTAGGAAGTTCTTCTTCAGCCATCGAGTTGTCAGGAAGTGGAATAGTCTAGAGAGTGATGTAGTGGAGGCAGGATCCATACATAGCTTTAAGAAGAGATACGATAAAGATCATGGAGCAGGGAGAGTGGACCTAGTAGCGACCAGTGAAGAGGCGGGGCCAGGAGCTATGACTTGACCCCTTTAATCACAATAAAGTGCGTACACACACAAACACACACAAAGTAGCGACCAGTGAAGAGGCGGGGCCTGGAGCTATGAATCGACCCCTGCAACCACAACTAGGTGAATACAACTAGGTGAGTACACACACTGTCTTTCTTTATCTCTCTCTCTCTCTCTCTCTCTCTCTCTCTCTCTCTCTCTCTCTCTCTCTCTCTCTCTAACACAACCATGGCAGGTGGCGCTTTTGATGTGAAGAGTTGCTAGTGGCTGGAAATGACGGTGGGAGTGACGCTGTGGTGAGTGTGTGAGATGAACAGTTGAGTGGGAGGTGGGAGTGGGGAATGAGGTGGTGGGGATGTGGTGTTAGGGTTGGGGAGGTGGTGGGGAAGGGGGGTTATCAAAATCACCATCAATTACCTTGATCTCCTCCATCTCTCTCCACCATTATGGCTGCGATTTAGACATTTTATTGGTGATATCATTCATCTTTATGGCTAATATTAGTGTGTATCTCTCCCTATAATGTCTCTCACGTGGAAGCTCGTCAACCTGTGAACCTAGTGAGACACAGAGTGGTGAGAGACACCAGCAGTGAGACACACCAGCAGTGAGACACACCAGCAGTGAGACACACCAGCAGTGAGACACACCAGCAGTGAGACACACTAGCAGTGAGAGACACCAGCAGTGAGAGACACCAGCAGTGAGAGACACTAGCAGTGAGAGACACCAGCAGTGAGAGACACCAGCAGTGAGAGACACCAGCAGCGAGAGACACCAGCAGCGAGAGACACCAGCAGTGAGAGACACCAGCAGCGAGAGACACCAGCAGCGAGAGACACCAGCAGTGAGAGACACCAGCAGTGACAGACACCAGCAGTGAGAGACACCTGCAGTGAGAGACACCTGCAGTGAGAGACACCTGCAGTAAGAGACACCTGCAGTGAAAGACACCTGCAGTGAGAGACACCTGCAGTGAGAGACACCTACAGTGAGAGAAACTAACAGTGAGAGACACCTACAGTGAGAGACACCTACAGTGAGAGACACCTACAGTGAGACACCTACAGTGAGAGACACCTACAGTGAGAGACACCTACAGTGAGAGACACCTACAGTGAGAGACACCTACAGTGAGACACCTACAGTGAGAGACACATACAGTGAGAGACACCTACAGTGAGAGACCTATAGTGAGAGACACCTACAGTGAGAGAAACAGTGAGAGACACCTACAGTGAGAGACACCTACAGTGAGAGACACCTACAGTGAGAGACACCTACAGTGAGACACCTACAGTGAGAGACACCTACAGTGAGAGACACATACAGTGAGAGACACCTACAGTGAGAGACCTATAGTGAGAGACACCTACAGTGAGAGAAACTAACAGTGAGAGACACCTACAGTGAGAGACACCTACAGTGAGACACCTACAGTGAGAGACACCTACAGTGAGAGACACCTACAGTGAGAGACACCTACAGTGAGAGACACCTACAGTGAGAGACACCTGCAGTGAGAGAAACTAACAGTGAGAGACACCAACAGTGAGAGACTCGAGCAGTGACAGACACCAGGAAAATTGTCCCTATGTTGAAGACAGGCGTTTTTACGGTCATAATTTCTGCAAGCATTTTTGTGTTTTCTGATCGTAATGTCCAGAGATCTGACTGTTTCCCCCACATATACTTTTGAGGTGGTAAGTCAATAGAAAAAAATCTCTTCTCCAGGCTGAGAGACTGACCACCTCAAAACTACGTTTTCAAGGGTGATGGACTGATTACATCGTATTCACAACTCTACTGCTTCTGCCAACTTTTCTGTACTCGACTGAAGAAGCCTACTGTGTAGTCGAAACGTTTCGGAATAATGATACCTAACTGTGTGTCTTACTTACCAAAGTATTTTTTAATTGGTGTTATACAGATGACATGCAGCTTTAATGACCCTCGTGTAGTTCATAGGCTTTAAACCTAACCAACTAACCAAAGTGTAGCAATGAAATTGGAGCCAATGCCAAATGCATGTAGCTTTGCTAACCTCCAAATGTTGCCTTTCTAGACGGCGGCCTAGTTCACCTAGTAAGTTGCACCTATGTCAGCTGAAGAGTTACTTCCTGATATCAATGTAACTCATTTGCGTCTAACATCCAAATGTGCCGTCATATACACAAGTCTCGCCTCTCTATCATGCAATCATCGTCCACACCATCAACCTCTCTCAGTATTTTGTATGTCATAATTAAGTCTTCCCTTTTTGCTTTATCTCTTAATGACACCAGATTCTGTCTTTTTTTTTTGCCTCCCCTTATAGTTTAACCCTTTTAGCTCTAGCACGTCTCATTACATACTTCTGTGTGTTTGATGCATCCTTCAAGACGGGCTTAACATATGTTGTAGAGACAATAGAAAGTACACAGCAAGATGTTATTAGAATAGTGTTTCACTCTAATAGAGCTCTATACAGAGCAAAATTTTGGCCCAAAACAATGAGTATCTTTTCGTCACAGCTGCTCAGAACTATTTACATAGGTAAGTTATCCAGTAATGCAAACCATCTGAATCAAACTCCGAGGTGAGAGGTGCAACACAGATGTGGATAAATATGTTTTCCAGAGTTAAAGAGCACTGGAACACACTGCCCTTTTTATAAGAACACATAGGATAATGTAAATGATAGATGTAAGAGAAAATGTAAGAGCTAGAAATAAGTACTGAAACCTTGACGATAGAACTTTAGCTACCAAGAAATAATAGATGATGCAGTGGTAGAAATAATGGTAAAATTAAAAGTAGAAGAACTAGTAGTATTAGTAATCTCTTATGCCTTTGGGTCTCTTCTAAGCATCTCTGCAAAAATCATTTCTCAAACGCCCCTTTCTTTTCTCATTTTTCCCTTCATTACCGCTGTTCCACCTCAAGATCATGTCCTCCAGGGTCTCCTTTAGCTCTTTCATTTCGTCTATCCGTCTTTGGGCATTTCTTCAGCACAGGTTGTTCTATTTTACACTAACAAATTTTCCTCTTTTATTTACACATTTCCACGCTTATCTGTCTGAGAGAAATTAGCTTTTGTTTTGCATTCCCTGTGCATTTTCTCTTCAAATCAACTATTGTCTAATATAAGTAGTTCCACTCACGTTCTCCCTCTTCTATCTCTCTCATTCCCTCCTCTTTTGATTACTTTTCTTTTCCCCTTTGTTCCACCTGGTCAAATTTAAGGGTTGTTCTGGTATGAGAGAGGCCAGAGAGGGCGCACTGGGTCACTCTTCTCTTACTAGTCTGTCTGTAGGGGAGGTTATAGCCGCAGCCATCGTGTGGTACCTACCACTCGAACCCAGGTGAGTACTCACCTACTCACCTTGGTTCCAGTCCCAGCTGTTGGCCTCGACTTTTCACTGAGCACTATTAGATTTTCTCTCTCCTGATTTCAAGAGTCTTAGCGTACCTCTTCTTAAAGCTATGAATGGATCTTGACTCTACTACTTCACTCTACATGTTGTTCCACTTACGATTACTCTCAGGCTAAAGAAATACTTCCCTAGGAGTTATCCGAGTCTTCAACTTTCAGCTGTTACATCATGTTCCTGCCTCCCATCTCTCAATCAACCTGACTTTTCCTATCGGTATTTTGTACGTTGTTATCATATCACCAATATTCCTTATGTTCGCCAGTTAATTCTGGTTGATTTCCCTTAATCTCTCCTAGTACTAGTACTAGTACTAGTACTAGTACTAGTACTAGTACTAGTACTAATACTAGTACTAATACTAGTACTAGTACTAGTACTAGTCACATTTAACTTTTGCACTTTCTCCAATCTCTTGACGTGCTTGACCAGGTGTGGGTTCCATACTGGTGCTGCACACTCCAATATGAGCCAGACGTACACGGTGCACTTAGATATCTAGAAGCTGGTCTTAGATTTACCAGACGCTCATTTGCTGCAGCAGTTATTTGGTTGATGTGTATCTTAGGTGATATGCTCGGGATAATACTCACCCCAAGGTTCTAGTCTTTGAGCGAGGTTTGCAGCATTTGTTCTCACCCCCCGGTCCTTCGAGCCTGTACTCCGTCTGTGGTCTTCTTTGCTCTCCTCCAAACTTCATAACTTTGAACTTGGTGAGATTTTATTTATTGTCAGACCAGGTTTGCAACCTGTCCAGATCCATATGTCGACTTTCCTGGTCCTAGTCTGCTTGTATTCTCATTATTTTCATGTCATCTGTGAACAGATACACCTTTGACTATCCCCTCAGTCATGTCATCCACATATACAAGAAACGGCACCGACCCCAGGACTGATCCCTGAGGAACCCCACTTATCACATGCACCCATTCCAACACCTCAACACTCGTTTTTTTTTCTTTTCTGTCAGGTATGCGTTTATCCATTGTGAAGCTTTGCCTGTTATTCTTGCCTGCTTCTCTAACTTTTGTACTAATAGTTTGTGAAAAGCCTTCTTACAGTGTAAGAAATTGCTATCTACACATCCCTCTCTCTCCCGCCTTATGTTACCTTGTCGTAGAACTCCAGTAGGTTTGTGTCAAAAGATTTTCCATCCTTGAAGCTGTGCTGGTGATCGTATATGAACCCACACCATTCTAGTTGCTCCATCACTCTTCTTTTGATAATTTTCTCCATAAGTTTACGTACTATATATGTCAGGATCACTAGCCTGTAATTTAACGCTGTCTATCTATCCCCATTCATTAAAATTGGGATTACATATGCTGTCTTCCACACACTGCCTCTGCGCCCTCAGGACTCACGGAGAGATATTATCTGGTCCCACCGCCTTCGAGGTATCTGGTTCACATAGTAGCTTCTTCACCTCCTTCCCACCTTCCTTCCAGCACTAGTTGTAAGTAGTGTATCCAGCACTAGTTGTAAGTAGTGTATCCAGCACTAGTTGTAAGTAGTATATCCAGCACTAGTTGTAAGTAGTATATCCAGCACTGGCTGGTTCTCTTCACCTCTTCGTTCCCCAGGAAGACTTCTTGTATCCTCTGATTACCTCTCTAAATCTCTGGTTGAGCTCCTCACAGTCTCATTCTTTATGAGCTGCTCTCTTTCCTTCTTTAGCCTGATTACCTGTTCCTTGATTGTTGTGTTCCTTCTGATGTTGATATATAACATCTCTGGGTCGGATTTTGGTTCATTCTGGTCTTTCCAATCTTTCTGTTGCTCCAGGACAGGAATTACTCTGCCTCCCTGCACTCTCTGGACACATACTTCACTGCTTTTCCCTCTAGTTCTCTTTACCACTGCACCTAATACAGTAGGTTTGGGTTCTCATATCCTTCCTGTGATGCTTCTCTTTCCACTGTTCCTTCCACAAGGTATTCGAAACTCAGGACCGTGTGATTACCAGCATCGTGGGGCCTTTTATATGTAATATCCATACGTCAGAACTATTCAGGGAGAATACAAGATCTAGTCTTGCTGGTTCATATCTCTCTCTCTCTCTGGCAGTATCCCTAACATGTTAGTGCATGGTGTGTGCGCGTGCCTACGCAGGCATATTGGAAGAACTGTTGACCTTACTGGTCACAAAAACGTAATTATCATGAAATTTCTCCAGTAATGTTACACTACTCTATCAATTACATTATTGTATTACTTGCTTGCTAGTGCTCTCTCTCTCTCTCTCTCTCTCTCTCTCTCTCTCTCTCTCTCTCTCTCTCTCTCTCTCTCTCTCTCTCTCTCTCTCTCTCTCTCTCTCTCTCTCTCTCTCTCTCTCTTTACTTCCCTTTGCTCACCCCATCAAAGGCTTGTTTATAAATATCACAAGCTTCATAGGTTGAGTGTGACGCAACAATAACATTGGTGCTGCTTGAGGCGTCACACACACGCAGTCCTGTGACTGACACACACAGTGCCAAAGCTGGCACACACACTGCCTAGACTTACACACACACACAGTGCCGAGATTTACACACACACACACACTGGGCCGAGACTGTCTCCTTGTTGTTGCACTCTCACCATAACAACATTGTGCTTGGCACAGCATCTGCCCACTAAGTTGACACTGCTACCAGCCTCACACGGGCCACGGGACGGGAGGTGACAGTCACGGGACGGGAGGTGACAGTCACGGGACGGGAGGTGACAGTCAGTGGTTGACAGGCAACATCTTGCTCTTAACTGAAATGTTTTAATAATGTCGTTGTGGGATACACTGCAAAAATATATATGCTAGTTTTGCCAATAACTTTATGACGTGAAAATGGCAGATTTAACCCAGGGTTTATTTAGTAATTTGGAAGGTAGTTAATATAGGAAAGATGAAGTCTAGAGAGAATTAATGTAGCTTTCGGTCCTCACTTTCTAAATTTCAAAATTCTGCCAAAATTATAAAAATAATCGACGAGTTTCTTATTTTACGAGAAAATGCACTTTGTTCTGTTAACGTTCACCACGACCTTTTTACCTTCAATGCTGTTTTATTCTGTTATTTCTGTATAATTAACTGAATCAGTATCCTCCTACCACGTCTTTCCTGTTGCTGTCAGGACACACATACACACAGTAGCTGTGAATCGACCCCTGCAACCACAGATAGGTGAATACACAAACTTCTCTAATCTAACCTATAGGTATACAGGAATTATTATGTACATAAATGGTATACAATACCGACAAAATGCAGAATTAGACACAATTGCAACATCTGGGTATCTTTTATACAAATAAAGATACCCAGATGTTGCACATGTGTCTAATTCTGCAGGAATAATTTTTTTTTTTTAATTTTCAAGTCCCTCTTTCCCAGTAAACTATTTACCTCTTTCTTTACGGAAGTTCACGTCTCAGGTCTCCTTCATTAATCCTATGAATCTGATATTGGTTATAAATTCCTTCAGTTTTCTTGTTCTTTCTATTGGCTTGGGAAATCTTGGTCAACTCTTACGTTGCAAAGTGTCTATGTTCTGCTAGAGCTTACTTATGTTGCAAGCTACCACTTGGACAGGAGGGAACCAGTCAGCTAGAAGATCAAAATATCAATTGATCTGGACAGAAGAGATAAGGGAAGGGAACAGCTGAGGGGAGAACGGAAAATGGAACAAACAGGAGAGAATGGGATTACAAGTGAAGAATGTCAGTTTTCAGGGATACACCATATGAATCTTCAAATAAAGCCTTCTGAAGCCACAACCCCCATGCAAACCTCAAGCTCCAAGCCCACCTCCTAACCTGAAGCCTCAACACCCTCACCACCCAAGCACAATTATTTAAATGCAACTAAACTAAATGTGTAAATATCAGAGGCACCCCCAGACATCACAGCGCTCATAGACAACAGAGATGACATGAAATTTTCCTACCTTGATATCAAATTATGAGGAAGGAGAAAGGAAAGAGAAGAACGAAAGAGTAGCAATGCTAATCAAAAAGCATTGAAGTTTAGAAGAAATGAGAGGAATAAATAGAAAGCCTATTGACTACATAATAGACACTCAGAGCCCTATGTGGTGATAGTGATGTACAACCCGCCACTAAACAGCAGGAGAATAGGACAAGAATATGAAGACAACAACAAAGCGATAATGTACAATCTAGTAGAAGCAGTTAAAAGAACTTGCATGAACAATGCAAAGTCACAGGGAAATGAACTGGAAGAATTTGGTGCCACACACTGGAGGTAGTGATGGAACACGGTGCCAACATATCTAGGATATAACCAGAAAGTTAGGAGGGAATGAACCAGCAGTTAGTAATCACACTCAGGTGATTAACGGAAGCCTAATTTAAGTAAACGTACAGAGTTACGTAGCATGAGAAGAAAATAAGAATCTAGACTACGAAATTGGAGACTACACAGATATGAGGTAATTCCTGAACGAAGTGTAGTGGGAAAGGGGACTGGGGAGAGGTATTAAATGAAATGGAGTGTGTCGCCAGAAAGTACCGAGAGGCAGAGGAAAAAATTATACCATGGAGCATATTCGTGGCCGTGAATACTACACCACTAATTTCATTCTGCTCCCTTGGAACACCAGTCTCCATGAGCAATACACACACATCCACACAAAAAGTGGTTTTAAGGAAATACACTACTGAGACTTATTGGCGAACAAACCCGTGACATTTTCCAAGCCTTTATCCACCATCATGCTACCAAACAGTGGATAAAGGCGTTTAAAAATTTACCAAGTGTTCAAGAAGTCTGGACAAATGTCACGAGTTCAATCCCCGGTTATTCGCAGTATTGTATATATATATATATATATATATATATATATATATATATATATATATATATATATATATATATATATATATATATATCACGTTCTGGGATATGTGAGCTGTATAGGTACAATGGATGATCAGAGACCACTGAACGCCTAGTACATGTAATTTGGTGAGTTTTGCCACTAGAAAACTTAAACCCGTGAGTGGTGGCCCAATCAGAAACCTGGTTGATGGCATGCTGGAGGGAAACTGCAATGAGGTGACAGTCAGCACCTGCACAAGCTATAGCAAAGTCATCCACATAAAGTGATGACCAAATATTGGATGGGAGAACAGATGCCAGAGTATTTATAGCAAGGAGAAAGAGTGTTGTGCTCAGAACACAACCCTGGGGGACACCTTCAACTTGGACAAAGTCCGGGGAAAGTTCATTACTAACCCGGACACGGAAATGTCTTTCAGTTAAGAAGGCCTTAAGGAAAAATGATAGATTGCCACGGAGGCCTAAGGAGTGGGCCTGGGCCAAGATATTATACCTCCAAGTTGTATCATAAGCCTTCTCAAGGTCAAAAAAGATGGCGAAAACCGAGTGGTTATTAGCAAAGGCATTACGAATATACGTATCCAAGCGCAGCAAGGGGTCAATGGCAGAACGGCCCTTACGGAAGCCATATTGACTAGTGGAGAGACTATTGTGAGTCTCTATATACCACATCAAACGTCTATTAACTAGACGTTCCATCACCTTGCAAACTGCACTGGTAAGAGCGATGGGACGGTAGTGGGAGGTATCACGTCCCGTAGTACCTGGTTTGTGAAAAGGGAGAACAATAGCAGAATCCACAGCTGGGGAAGAACTCCTTGCGACCATATAAGATTAAAGAGTCGTAAGAGGACAGTAAGAGCAGACTGATGTAAATGCTGCAGCATACGAATATGTATGCCGTCTGGCCCAGCTGCCGATGATCGGCAAGCAGAGAGTGTTGCCTCCAGTTCTTGAAGGGTAAAAGGCACACTCCCATTACCCCTGTACCTCTTGCTGGTGCCGGTTCGTCACCTGCTTTAGGTACCGGGGTTCTGACTGGCCCCTTTGATACGTCTGACCTCCGCTCTTCTTTGACTATGCTTCCGGCTTCTCCCTCTACGGTGCGCAATTTTCGGGTTGCTCGCCCGTCCCACGTCGGACCAACTCCGGTCCCACATCTAAACGACCAAGACCCTTACATGACGATTTGTCACTGCATTCTCATTCATCTCAGAAAAGACCAGCTCGTCACACACTCCCCTTAAACACTTTGTTTCACACTACACAATGGACAAAGTTTTTTACTATAAGACCGACTTCTACTGCCTATCTTTCCGATCATAGTATTGGTAAAGCTCTTCTACGCCATGTAGGTAAAGATATCTCCTTTAACGCTCTCAAGAGCGGCACTCGCATCATCACGGTCCAGAATGCTGGCCAAGCTCGCGATCTTTCTCTCCTTTCGACTATAGATACTATTCTTATCACTATTGAAAAACATCATTCTCTCAATTCTTGTAGTGGTACTGTCATTTTGCCCCACACCATTGTCCAACGGAATTTCCAGACATGTGGTGATGACATTCTGGAACAGCTTGAGCTCCAAGAACTCCCAAGAACTTGACACTTTTGTCCTCCCTGCCCGTAGGCAAAGACGATATCCTTGCAATATAGCTCGTTTGACATTTGACTGCCGTGAACTTCCACCTTCGGTCTACATTGCGGGACACCATTTACAAGCTCATAAGGTGATCCCTACACCACAACAGTGTAGAAACTGTTGGCATTTTGGTCATCTGTCAAAATATTGCAGGTCCATGGCCGAATGCCCAGTCTGTGGTGTCGACGACCATGCCAATCCTTCTTGTAGTCTACCTCCCTCTCGCCTTAATTGTCGTGAGGTACACCCATTTTACTCTCACCGTTGTCAAGTGTACTTAAATGAGCGTGAAATCCGCTGTCTCAAGGAGGCGGAAGGTTTCCCATATGCTATGACTGTCTCTCATTTACGCCTTCAAGGGAGACTTCCCCGTATTTCCTATTCTCGCGTTGCTAAACGTCGCCCCACTTCTTTGGTCTCAACTCCTGCAGCTTCCTATGTGGTCACCCAATCCTATATATATATATATATATATATATATATATATATATATATATATATATATATATATATATATATATATATATATATATATATATATATATATATATATATATATATATAATTTCATTAAAGGTCAAAAGAATCCTCTGTGACGCAATGAAAGATGTGGTAAAATCCTTCCTCAGTGACGGGACATTCAACTCTCAAAGCAGGTGTCATGAACTCACTCAAGCATTAGCTTAAGTGAGGTGAGGTGAGGTGAGGTGAGAGAGAGGAGGGAATTCGTACCACATATCAAAGATCAACTTTTAGTTCAATTATCACGTTTCTCAGTCCCATCCATGGTCTAATGACTCTCAGCTCCGTCCACGGTCGTGGTGTTTCTCAACACCATCCATGGTCTTGGTGTTTCTCAACACCATCCATGGTCTTGGTGTTTCTCAACACCACCCATGGTCTTGGTGTTTCTCAACACCATCCATGGTCTTGTGTGTGTCTGTTTCTCATGACAATACCATGATTAGCTATGATCATCATTAGCGCTAAATCCACAATTGTCATGGAGCCCATGTTTGGTTAGCTCCCTCAATGGCATTAAATTGCTTCTTCTCTTTCATAGCTCTTGGCCCAAGTGTTAGCACCCTAGACATATATCTGATGGACGAGGGTTCGATCCCAGCTCAAATGGGCATTTTCCTTACACCTATTGTCTCTGTTCACCTAACAGTAAATAGGTATCTGAGACTTAGGAGACAGTTCTGAGGAAGAGGATCGAAGTACCAGTTGAAATAAGCCAGACAGTGGCTTTGCTGGGTTTTCCAGAGTAACTAACACTCAAGATTAATAATCAGCTCTCTACATGATCTTAAATGCAAATATATCGAACAAGCGATGGGGGGGGAGTTGAATGATAGTTTTAGGCCTTTCGTTTTGTAATCAACACCATCAGGAGCTTGCAATGATGCAGAAGAGGAGGATTGACAGTATTTGCTTGAACATCCTTCTTTTCTGCAACATTGCAAGCTCTGAAGTGTTGATTGCAGCACCAAAAGCCTAGAGCTATCTTTTAACTCCTCCCATAGTTGTTATGCATTATCTGAAATGTTCAATGTGAACCTGTCAGCTTCTCGTGACCGTAAATGTTCAGTGTGAACCTTGTCAGCTTCTCATGACCGTAAATGTCCTGTTCAAAGCATATCAGCTCTGAATATGACCTTAAATGTTCAGTATGAACTTTAGCAGCTCTTCACGTGACCTTAAACGTTCAGTCTATTTCGTCTTTCATATTTGACTTCTTCAACGTGATGAATAAGACACCAATGCAACATTTAAGGGGCTGAGGGACTGACGACTTTACATCACTTATGATTGTGGATAAAAAAATTCCTGAAAGGGGATATCAGCCCTCTCAGCCCCTTCAGTCCCCTTAGGGGACTGAAGGGGCTGAGAGGCCAACTTACATATGTGGGACAATAATGAACTGTCGTCGATAGTTAGATGTCAGGTAATCTATCATTTGTATTGAATACTGTGGTGTCAAGCAAGGAGGGAAGTCATGGTGGAGTCAGCAATTTAGGGCCACGCCCAGGGCGAAGTCTGCTTGACGAAACGGACGGGAAACGCGTGACACGTGGGCATAACCCTTGAACGAAGGAACAATAGTGCAGTGCGTTCTCGACCTTTTAATTGACAATTTCAACAATTTTTTTTTTTCGTAAAAAGGGATATTGGTTGAAGGGGGTAACGCAAACAGATACATTAACAGTTGCAAGTGTGCGAAACGAGTCATCCTTTCGAAAATATTTCGCTCTAAGTACAGTTTAGTTAATGATCTAAAAAAACTATTGGTTAAAACTCTGCTTTTGACAAAAAAATCACCGTTTTTCTCTCTCAATAAAAAAAAAAAAAATAATAATACGGAAGTAGCACAAAAAAAATACCAAAAGGCCACAATTACGACTTGAAAATGGTCGTAAGCCACGACAAACATTGTGACTGTCTTCTCAATTTATTAATTCATCTGCTGTGAGTATTGTGAATAAATGGCTTAGAAACCCGACAAGTTGATAAATGAGTCTCTAGTGCAACATTTGGATATCTTTATTCCGGAAACGTTTCGCCAGACAGTCGCTTCTTCAGTCCAATGCAGAGAAGATGGAAGATGAGGAGGAGTTTGAGGTAATCAGTCCCAGCCTGGGGTTGATATGTTCAGTACATCAATAGTATTGAAAAAAATACAGCATATTGACGGGAGATGGAGCTTATATACTGATGAGAGGTGAGGTGAAGCAGTGGTGGGCGGAGTCACTAGTGGACAAAGCCACTAGTGGAAGTAGGTCGTGTCTAAAGATTAGACAAGTTTTGAAGAAATCCCTTCATCAAGATCCCAAGATGTTGCTGTGTCTGACAGGATGTGAATAAATGGTCTAGAAACCTACAATGTATAAGATACGATGTATAAGAAATGTGGTTGTAGTCCTCTGCTCTCTCTCTCTCTCCTCTCTCTCTCTCTCTCTTCTCTTCTTCTCTCTCTCTCTCTCTCTCTCTCTTCTCTCTCTTCTCTCCTTTCTCTCTCTCTCTCTCTATCTTCTCTCTCTCTCTCTCTCTTCCCTCTCTCCTACCTCGACGTCTCTCTCTCTCCTACCTCGACGTCTCTCTCTCTCTCTCTCCTACCTCGACGTCTCTGTCTCTCTCCTACCTCGACGTCTCTCATTAACTTCTTCCTCGCTCACAATATTTTTGGGGTGATCTTTTCTGCGATTCCTTAAGTTATAATTATGTCGGGATCTGAACCTTCCCTTGAGGGACAGTCTATGTTGATGCTATCACTCAAGTAGTACTCAACTCCTCTGGTTGGAAGTGATGTGGCTGGATTTATCCTACAGCCTTCCTCTGTGATCTAATTACCCGTGTGACCAACCCACCCGTGTGATCAACTACTTTCTCTAGATAAGCATCTCTATCTTACCTCCTCCCTCTTTCTGCTTCCCTCAATATCTTGCTCTGGCATTCCTTACTTTCTTCTTACACCTCACTCTTTCCCACGACTTTCCGTCCTCCATCTCCCTCAACCTCCTTCAGCCTCCCTCAGCCTCCCTCCTTTCCACATATCTAAACACTGTAGCTCTGCTGGCTCAACTAGGCAAGAGATTTTAATTTTTTTTCAACGGCATTCCAAGGGGTGAAAATTGCTTCTCTTTTTATGATGATCGTCTCTGCGCTTAACTAGTTATTGTTATTATGTGTTAATCAAGTTAGACAAATTAATGCCAAGTTACAATCATAATCAGTTATCAAGTTACAAAGTTACCAAGATTTTTATTACCAGACAAATTGTGAAATGAAAGTTTACGGAGGTTGCCGCTTTAACACTGACGATAACTAGACCAAGATGGATATTCTGGTTAACGACCTGGTAGTCGTCAGTGTTAAGTGATGACCAGTCATTCCTCTGAAAATCTCACACTTGAGAACTCGCACCACAGGCACTGTAGTGACTACATCCTTCCTTAGAGAAACTATGAAGATTCTCACATGCTTCGTGCACGGAAGCAAATTGTGATGTCCCCCCTTCCAACCAACCTCAGTCCTGCACGCATTTACGGACTTTACAACACGCATAAATCCAACATAACTTCATACTCAAGCACTTCTGAAATCCGCAATGCACCCCACACCCTGGCAGATGTTTTATACAAACACCTGTTTAAAGTGACTCGCGAAATCGTAATGACACGATTGCAAATAAACTATACCATGGGCGGGGATAGAACTCGTGGTGAATTAGTCGTATGGTTTACCTGTTTAAAGTGTTGAGCACAGCAAGCAGTTCACACCTGTGACTCTCGTAAGACCTCTTTTAAACTCAACAAGCTACAGTGGTACCCCGGTTTTCGTCAATAATTCGTTCCAGAATGCTGTTCGAGTGCCGTTATCGAACGAATTTGTTCCCATAAGGACAAATGTAAATTAGATTAGTCCGTTTCAGACCCCCAAAAATACACTTACAAATGCACTTACAAAAATACACTTACATAATTGTTCGAGTTGGGAGCTGTACGAAATCAGGGTACCAATGTACATTGTTTGGACGTGACCTGCCTCGTCCCTCACTCCCCGTTAATTATACTTCTTATTGCATTTCTGTCATTTAAAATTTCAACCTGCCTCTTCCTGAACAGGATTCCATTATTAAAAAATATGTCAGATATAAAATCTTCACCTTTGGAAATGGCGTTTATGAAAAAAAAATTGGAATGTCAATGGGATCACCTCTCTGCCCAGATCTAACCAGCATCTATTTCCAATTATATATAATTTGGCTAACATAGGTTAGTAATTGTTCCCAAACGTTATAATCTCACTCAGCTCAGAAACACTTAGCACGAGTCTCACATAGAGCTCACACTCATGTAACTTCCAGGACTCGAACGTGGAAAGCCACCCCCCCCCGGACTCCAGCGCTCAGGCGCCGCCCCCCCTGGACTCCAGCGCTCAGGCGCCGCACCCCTTGGACTCCAGCGCTCAGGCGCCGCACCCCCTGGACTCCAGCGCTCAGGCGCCGCACCCCCTGGACTCCAGCGCTCAGGCGCCGCACCCCTGGACTCCAGCGCTCAGGCGCCGCACCCCTGGACTCCAGCGCTCAGGCGCCGCACCCCTGGACTCCAGCGCTCAGGCGCCGCACCCCTGGACTCCAGCGCTCAGGCGCCGCACCCCTGGACTCCAGCGCTCAGGCGCCGCACCCTGGACTCCAGCGCTCAGGCGCCGCACCCCTTGGACTCCAGCGCTCAGGCGCCGCACCCCCTGGACTCCAGCGCTCAGGCGCCGCACCCCCTGGACTCCAGCGCTCAGGCGCCGCACCCCTGGACTCCAGCGCTCAGGCGCCGCACCCCTGGACTCCAGCGCTCAGGCGCCGCACCCCCTGGACTCCAGCGCTCAGGCGCCGCACCCCTGGACTCCAGCGCTCAGGCGCCGCACCCCTGGACTCCAGCGCTCAGGCGCCGCACCCCTGGACTCCAGCGCTCAGGCGCCGCACCCCTGACTCCAGCGCTCAGGCGCCGCACCCCCTGGACTCCAGCGCTCCAGGCGACCGCTACCCCTGACTCCAGCGCTCAGGCCCCACCCCCTGGACTCCAGCGCTCAGGCGCCCACCCCTGGACTCCAGCGCTCAGGCGCCCACCCCTGGACTCCAGCGCTCAGGCGCCGCACCCCTGTGACTCCAGCGCTCAGGCGCCCACCCTGGACTCCAGCGCTCAGGCGCCGCACCTGGACTCCAGCGCTCAGGCGCCGCACCTGGACTCCAGCGCTCGGCGCCGCACTGGACTCCAGCTCGGCGCCGCACCCTGGACTCCAGCGCTCAGGCGCCGCACCTGGACTCCAGCGCTCAGCCCGGACTCCAGCGCGCAGGCCCCGACTCCAGCGTGCAACTCCCATGGACTATCGCGCAACCCCCCGCCCTACTATCATGCAACCCCCGGACTCCATCATTGACTTCTCCAGACACTTACTGACTAACCCTCTAACACTAACTCATCTCTCACTCTCTCTCTCTCTCTCTCTCTCTCTCTCTCTCTCTCTCTCTCTCTCTCTCTCTCTCTTTGTAAACTTAAATTGCAGGATGGCAGCTTTCCCCACTTCCTCTTGTCATTTGTTATTATTTTTTTTTATTCACCCAAGCTGGTTCACAAAGCTTAGGCTTCCCGACACCCACGTTTCTTTTCTGAACCAAGCTGGTTCACTAAGCTTGCGGTCTTCCCAACGCCCACATTTCTAGTCTGGTAATTGCTATATATCTATTTTGGTGTCATCTCGGGGTAAGAAATTTTAGCGTCGCTAACCCTAAAGAAAAACACAATAGGAAACATAAGTGAAGCCCAATGCATAAACAGTCCACTTGTACAACATCTGGGAATCTTTATCCTGGACAAGCGGATATATGGGACATCATTTATTAAAAGCCTTAATTCAAGCCACCTGACTCTGGTGTGAGCTGCCTTATTGACCTTATTGCCTGAACAATAAAGAAGTGTTGATGCAAGTGTTGGTTTAATCTCCTCCAACATTAAGTACTGATCTAGGCTTCTAAAAGACTCTCCCCTTAAAACAACTCTCATTGGACTAAAACTCTAATGTGTGTACCAGGTCATGCATAATTTATTTTTTAATTGAGCCGATCCAACATATTTAAAAAATGCCGGGAATGGCAAGAGGAAGATATAACCTTAGACACTGAGGACTGTCTTCCAAAATCTACTATCTGTAAGATTGTATATACAGTGGACCCCCGGTTTTCGTCCTGCTCCAAACTCGCCCTTTTATGTAAGTGTATTTTTTAAAATGCTTTTGTAAGTGTATTTTTGGGGGTCTAAAAGGAGTAGTCTACTTTACATTATTCCTTATGGGAATAAATTCGTTTGGTAATGGCACTTGAACAGCATTCTGGAACGAAAAAATAACGAAAACCGGGGGTCCACTGTATATCAGTTTACGTTGTATTCCTGTTTATCATTGTTGTATAACAAATCACGTCAGTAACTTCCCAGTTCGTGTAAAATTATTAGCCCTACCATTACCCTTGTCCAAATGATACTTTACCAGTAATTGTATTATCTCTGTACTTTTATTAGCAGGTCGCTCCTGTATGTCCCGACTACTGGACCACTATGACAAGGTCCTGGATACTCTAGAAGACAAACAGAATGCAGATGCAATATACAAACTTTGCACACAAAATGCTTGTTAAATGAATAACAGGAAAAGTTGGTAGATGGATCTATAATTTCCTAAAAAATAGAACACAAAGAGCAGTAGTAAATAGAGTAAAGTCTGAGGCGGCTACTGTGAAAAGCTCTGTTCCACAAGGCACAGTACTCGCCCCCATCCTGTTCCTCATCCTCATATCTGACATAGACAGGGATATAAACCACAACGCCGTTTCTTCCTTTGCAGATGACACCCGAATTTGCATGACAGTGTCCTCCATTGAAGACACTGCAAGACTCAAGGCAGACATCAACTAAATCTTTAAATGGGCCGCAGAAAACAATATGAAGTTCAATGATGAGAAATTTCAATTACTCCGATATGGATAACGTGAGGAAATTAAAACTACATCGGAGTATAAAAGAAATTCCAACCACACAATAGAGCGAAAAACCAATGTCAAAGATCTGGGAGTGATCATGTCAGAGGATTTCACCTTCAAAGACCATAACACTGTAGCAATCGCATCTGCTAGAAAAGTGACAGGATGGATAATGAGAACCTTCAAAAACAGGGATGCCAAGCCCATGATGACACTCTTCAGGTCACTTGTTCTATCTAGGCTGGAATATTGTTGCATACTAACTGCACCTTTCAAGGCAGGTGAAATTGCTGACCTAGAAAATGTACAGAGAACCTTCACGGCACACATAACTGCGATAAAACACCTCAATTACTGGGAACACTTGAAGTTAATCAACCTGTACTCCCTAGAACGCAGGCGGGAGAGATACATGATTATACACTTGGAAAATTCTAGAGGGATTAGTACCAAACTTACACACGAAAATCACTCCCTATGAAAGCAAAAGACTCGGCAGACGATGCAACATCCCCCCAATGAAAAACAGGGGTGCCACTAGCACATTAAGAGACAACACAATAAGTGTCAGGGGCCCAAGACTGTTCAACTTCCTCCCAGCATACATGAGGGAGATTACCAATAGACCCCTGGCTGTCTTCAAGAAGGCACTCGAAAGGCACCTAAAGTCAGTACCTGACCAGCCAGGCTGTGGTTCGTACGTCGGGTTGCATGCGGCCAACAGTAACAGCCTGGTTGATCAGACCCTGATCCACCATGAGGCCTGGTAACAGACTTGGCCGCGGGGGCGTTCACCCCCGGAACCCTCTCCAGGTATACTCCAGGTAATAAATGATCATATTGCATCATATATTTGTATATCAATTTCCCCAGTATAATTCTCCTGTGATTCACAGTACTGGTGAAGTAGTGAAAATATTTATAGGGAGGTTATGTAGATGTCTGAATCTCCGGGTTACGCCACTCCCTCACCACTCCTTCACTTCTCTCACCACTCCTTCACTTCCCTCACCACTCCTTCACTTCCCTCACCATTCCCTCTCCAACACTCGGTCACTCCTCAAGAGACTTCGCACCTACAGGCAAAAAAACACCACCTTGGCAGTCCATTAAAGAAAACTAACCAACTTCGGCGCAAACTTTGAGCAAGCTCTTGTTCTTGGAAGCCAGAACTGACTTTCTTATAAGAGGCAACTTTGACGCCTCTGACCTGCTCTGGAAGGTCTTTAACATCTCAACAAACTCGCCAGTTAAAATACAGTGTCTTAATTTATGCTCCTTAACATACACACATGGTTTATAATTAGGAATTCAGAGGTTAATGGCGCAAGAAGCCTTGGAAGAAATAATGAAAATTAAACTGAAAAAACCTTAGAAACAAGAAGTAGAGACAGAAATGAACACGAGAGAATACGAATGGAAGCTGAAAGATGATTTGAAAATACGTAATGTATCATATAAGGCAAAAAAAATAATGAATCAAAACAACAACACAGCCACATAAAGATAACTGAGAAGGATGAGGTAATAATGCTGGAGGATGATGGGATGCTGACGGAGAATGACAGAAGAATGCGAATGTTTAGCAAAAGATCTATTGAGGACTTTAAAGGGAATATTCGAGAGCTACAACAGTGCATAAGTGTTCGCAATAAAGCTAACAGAATCCTTGGCTTCATATAAGAACATAAGAACATAAGAAAGAAGGAACACTGCAGCAGGCCTACTGGCCCATGCGAGGCAGGTCCAAATCTCCAACGGCTTAAGCCAATGCCCCGACCCAGCCAGGTCAGGTTACATTCACTTAAGGAAGGAGCACTGCATCTGACCTAGTAGCACAACCTAGTCAGGACCAATTCACACCCCACCGCACCCACTCATATAATTGTCCAGCCGACCACCTGGTCAGGTCACTTCCACTTAAGGAATTAGTACAGGTCAGGTTACATTCACTTAAGGAAGGAGCACTGCATCTGACCTAGTACAAGCTCACACCCATCCACACCCACTCATGTATTTATCTAACCTATTTTTAAAACTACACAACGTCTTAGCATCTATGACGGTACTCGGGAGTTTGTTCCACTCATCCACAACTCTATTACCAAACCAGTGCTTTCCTATATCCTTCCTGAATCTGAACTTTTCCAACTTGAAACCATTGCTGCAGTCCTGTCTTGGTTGGATATTTTCAGCACGCTATTTACATCCCCTTTGTTTATTCCTGTTTTCCATTTGTACACCTCAATCATATCCCCTAATTCTACGCCTTTCTAGAGAGTGCAGATTCAGGGCCCTCAGTCTATCCTCATAGGGAAGATTTCTGATACATGGGATCAACTTTGTCATCCTCCTCTGTACGTTTTCCAGTGCATTTATATCCATTCTGTAATACGGTGACCAGAACTGTGCAGCATAATCTAAATGAGGCCTAACCAAAGATATATAGAGTTGAAGAACAACCTGAGGACTTCTGTTATTTATACTTCTTGATATGAAGCCAAGGATTCTGTTAGCTTTATTGCGAACACTTATGCACTGTTGTCTAGGCTTCAGATTACTACTAACCAGAACTCCTAAATCCTTCTCGCAATTACAAGTAATAAGATCTATATTATTCAGCTTATATGTGGCATGGAGTATAAATAATAGAAGTCCTCAGGTTGTTCTATATATCCTTGGTTAGGCCTCATTTAGATTATGCTGCACAGTTTTGGTCACCGTATTACAGAATGGATATAAATGCTCTGGAAAACGTACAAAGGAGGATGACAAAGTTGATCCCATGTATCAGAAATCTTCCCTATGAGGATAGACTGAGGGCCCTGAATCTGCACTCTCTAGAAAGGCGTAGAATTAGGGGGGATATGATTGAGGTGTATAAATGAAAAATAGGAATAAATAAAGGGGATGTAAATAGCGTGCTGAAAATATCCAGCCAAGACAGGACTCGCAGCAATGGTTTTAAGTTGGAAAAGTTCAGATTCAGGAAGGATATAGGAAAGCACTGGTTTGGTAATAGAGTTGTGGATGAGTGGAACAAACTCCCGAGTACAGTTATAGAAGGTAAGACGTGTAGTTTTAAAAATAGGTTGGATAGGTGGGTGTGAGTTGGACCTGACTAGTTTGTGCTTATAAGTCTGATGCCGTGCTCCTTAAGTGGATATGATCTGACCTGACTAGGTGGGTCATTGGTTTACGCCGGGAGGTGACTTGGGCATGCCTCGCATGGGCCAGTAGGCCTGCTGCAGTGTTCCTTCTTTCTTGTGATCTTATGTTACTTGAAGGCACTGCAGTCACCCCTGATCAACAGGTATCACTAGATCAGCACAATAAAAGACCAAACAATGAGAATACCAAGTATAACATATCTTCTTAGGTGCTGAGAAAACGAGAGCCAATGTAAGACCCATCAAGACATGCACAAGAAAATTAGGAAACGGTAAATGACGTCCCCATATGTAAAAAAGGGCAACGTACACGAGGAAATGAGCTATAGGCCCGTATGCTTACCATACATACTGTCAAACGTTTTTGAGAAGATAATAAGGAAAAAGATACTGTAGATCTTCTTGGGCTGCCGGGAGATTAATTCAGTAAATACAGAAATAGGCAGTGAATATCTGAACGACAGAAGGGAGAGTAAGGCTAAGGGATGAGACATCAGAGTAATACAATAACAGTGTGGGTTCTAATAGCATCAATATGACCACTACTGTTCCTAATACTCCTGAATGACCCGCCAGATGGGATTGAGTTCTACTTGTCACTGTTTACGGACGATGTAAAACTGAAAATAATACCAACTGGAGAGTGCAGTGATGAACTTCAGGAGGACCTGAATAAACTTCACATACGGTCAAACAAGTGGCTGCTCAAGTTGAACCCACCATCTTGAACTCAAGGTCATGCGAGTTGGGGAAGGTGATAGCAGGTCGGACACAGTAGATCATGGATGTAGAGAAGCTGCAAATACCAAGGAGTGAATGTAACACAAAGCAAATCACCTGTTATATATAACATCTACATCTAAACACATATAACTTCAGCAACATATACAAGATTAGCAAACCTCAAAATAATATTCAGGAACTTCAATGAAGAATGTTTCAGAACCTTATGTACCACATATGTTTGGACAATTATTAAGTACGCAACATGGAGCCCACAACTGATCAAGCCCGTACAGAATCCCCAAAAAAAACATTTTCTTTCAACAATACTAGTACCAGAGCAGAAAATAATGCAATACGAGGAGAGGTTGAAGGAACTGAACCTGACAACCTTGGTGGAGAGGAGTGAAGACATGACTACGACAGAAAGATGGACAGGGGGCTCGAACCGCTGTCTGTCAATTGAGAGTCCGACGCACTACAGTCTTCACCGCCAGACTTACAGGAGGATGGAGTCTGAACTCGTACTTACTCTACTATATTCCCTCAGAGGCACAGTCTTGAACCCAACTGAATCCAGCCTACAGTTCCTGGGCTTTTTATTCAATGACAGTTGTTAATTACAAGTTAATCTGAGTCCATAAACTATATGGCCTTGAAGGAGACAAGAATGGATCATCTACTGTTAAAGCTCCTGGGCCGTAGGAATTAATTTAGTTGGTTTCAGATGATGCCTCTGAATATTGTGCAGTCCATATATATATATATATATATATATATATATATATATATATATATATATATATATATATATAGAGAACACTCTAGAATTTGTAGGGGACCCCTCATCCTCAGAGAAGACAATAAACGTACCTCAGGGAAAACTCGAGGTTCTCCCGGAGCAGTTAGGGAAAATTTTCTTCTCCTACCACTCCATATATATATTGAATGAGTGTTTTATTAATAGACAGAATACATTGACAGAAAACATAAAACATGAACATGAATACATTGGTACAATATATCAAAGATTATGAATCTCTTCCAGCTCCTCCGAAGCCGGACGCGAGCCCAGTACGCAGCATGCATTTCCCCTCTGGATGGCCACTCTGAGGCGCTGGAACATGAAAATGGCTGCCCTTGGGTACCTGGTGGTGTCGATGAGTCTGGAACCCAGTTCTTTAAGGAAACGTGTTGCATTTTTTCCCCACGCTCCCAAGGTCTCTGATCCCACTGAGACAAATTGATACTGTTGGCTTATGTCCCTGTACTTGCCGATCTTGTACTCCTCTCTGTGGTCAGCAGCTCCTCCCTGTCGCCCAACACTGTGATGGATGTAGGTGTCAGCCAGTGTCGACACACAGGTATAATCCCATGCTAAGAGCTTGCCATTCTTCCAAGGATAGATGGTGATCCCGTCGGGGCGGTTTGCTGGGTTGTGGGCGTTGTTGGCTGCTAGTGATCGAGGCTCTCTCTCGGCTGGGCATCCAGCTGTAGCGAGGGTTCTCTTTATGATGTCGTTGACCTCATTGTGTCTTGCATGCCAACCCTTGGTTTTAGAACAATTAAGACCATGTAGACCATATTGGTCGGCTTGCGCATCGCTGCAAATACACGTATATTCCGTGTGAATAGGGGCAGTAAGGCGCAGAGCCACTGCAATACGAAGGGTCTTAGGGTCCAGGCGTGTTCCCATGGCCGAAATGGGAACTGTTTGGAGGAAGTCCCCAGAGTGATGTGCACTCACAGCTAGGAGACGGGCAGTCTCCCTGTCTGATGTTACAGCCCTAAGCATATTGGCAAGTATCTTTTCAGTGATGGGGTCGTCCCAGCTTGACTGTTTGTAGCCCAGTTCTTTACTAGGTTTTGGTGTTGGAGCAGCAAGAGTCTCCCATTCAGTGATGGCACTGGTGTAGCTAGGGTCCTGTATTCCTGCTGAATCACTGAGGTTGTCTGGAAGAATTTGTTTTATTAGCTCATTTGATGCTATGGAAGAGGATAAGAAAGCTGGTAGGGCAATCTGGGAGGATTTGCGTACTCCCAGCCCCCCAAGTCTGACTGGAAGTGAGGCTTGCAACCACTGTCCATCTTCGAGGGAAAGATTCAATACACTCTCTAGAATGGTCTTGAGGAGAGAGTCATATTCCTTGAGTTTCGGACTGCTGAAGGCTGGGGAGCATCTCAGGAAGTATGTAAGTTTTGGGATTGACAGGCACCTGGTGAGTAGGTAGAAGGCATCATGTGTATCGATGTCTTTCATCCTACCTTCCATCGTCCTGAGGTCTGAGATTTTTTTTTCCAGGACCAGATCGATGGCATTGGGCCCAAGAGGAGCACCAAGGAGAGTGCTGTTGGCGTGGATCAATTGTTCGTGCCCCTGGTAAAGCAGCCCTAATGTTCTGGATCATCTGCGGATTGGTGGAAACTATTTCAAATTTGGTGGGGTTTAAAGATAGGCCCAGGCGCTCTCCCATATCTTTAATTTTCCTGATGTCTCCTAGGAGAGATTCTGTAGTGCCAGCTAGGGTGCCATCATCCAAGAACCAGATATTGAGCTCACTGGACAGCGCTTCTGTGACTTCCTTGATGACTAGACAGAATAGAAAGGGGGCGAGAGGGTCCCCCTGTTGCACACCCTCACACGAGTCAATTTCATGGTCCCCAAACAATAGTTTAGAAGCCACACTGTAACACGATTCTATGAAGGGATAGAGGGAAGGAAAGTGCCTAGAAACTGCTTGGAGAGCAGCATCCCTTCTGACTTAGTTGAAAGCACTGGCAAAGTCCAATTTGATCAAGGCTTTTTCATTGGACACATGTTGTTGATGTATACTCGTGCTGCATGGGCAGCTGCTTCACAGCCTTGTTGAACACCAAAACCGAGCTGAGTTGATTTCAACATTGAGGCAGCACCTTGACTCACCATTCGTACTGCAGCCTTGGCAACTAGGCGCCGAAGGGTGTTGCCCACTGCAATGGGCCTGATTCCTCCATCCTTTTTCCGGAGGGCACACAGTGAGGCACCAAAGAATATATATATATATATATATATATATATATATATATATATATATATATATATATATATATATATATATATATATATATTTTTTTATTAACACATCGGCCGATTCCCACCAAGGCAGGGTGGCCCGAAAAGAAAAACTTTCATCATCATTCACTCCATCACTGTCTTGCCAGAAGGGTGCTTTACACTACAGTTATAAAACTGCAACATTAACACCCTCCTTCAGAGTGCCGGCACTGTACTTCCCATCTCCAGAACTCAAGTCCGGCCTGCCGGTTTCCTGAATCCCTTCATAAATGTTACTTTGCTCACACTCCAACAGCACGTCAAGTATTAAAAACCATATGCCTCCATTCACTCCTATCAAATACGCTCACACATGCTTGCTGGAAGTCCAAGCCCTCGCACACAAAACTTCCTTTACCCCCTCCCTCCAACCTTTCCTAGGCCGACCCCTACCCCGCCTTCCCTCCACTACAGATTTATACACCCCGAAGTCACTCTGTCTCGTTCCATTCTCTCTACATGTCCAAACCACCTCAACAACCCCTCCTCAGCTCTCTGGACAATCGTTTTGGTAATCCCGCACCTCCTCCTAATTTCCAAACTCCGAATTCTCTGCATTATATTCACACCACACATTGACCTCAGACATGACATCTCCACTGCCTCCAGCCTTCTCCTCGTTGCAACATTCATCACCCATGCTTCACACCCATATAAGAGCGTTGGTATAACTATACTCTCATACATTCCCCTCTTTACTTCCATGGACAAGGTTCTTTGTCTCCACAGACTCCGAAGTGCTCCACTCACCCTTTTCCCCTCATCAATTCTATGATTCACCTCATCCTTCATAGACCCATCCGCCGACATGTCCACTCCCAAATATCTGAATACATTCACCTCCTCCATACTCTCTCCCTCCAATCTGATATCCAATCTTTCGTCACCTATTCTTTTTGTTATCCTCATCACCTTACTCTTTCCTATGTTCACTTTCAATTTTCTTCTTTTACACACCCTACTAAATTCATCCACCAACCTCTGCAACTTCTCTTCAGAATCTCCCAAAAGCACAGGGTCATCAGCAAAAAGCAACTGTGACAACTCCCACTTTGTATTTGCTTCTTTATCTTTTAGCCCAACACCTCTTGCCAAGACCCTCGCATTCACTTCTCTTACAACCCCATCTATAAATATATTGAACAACCACGGTGACATCACACATCCTTGTCTAAGGCCCACTTTTACTGGGAAATAGTCCCCTTCCCTCCTACACACTCTAACCTGAGCCTCACTATCCTCATAAAAACTCTTCACTGCTTTCAGTAACCTTCCTCCTATTCCATACACCTGCAACATCTGCCACATTGCCCCCTATCTACCCTATCATACGCCTTTTCCAAATCCATAAATGCCACAAAAACATCTTTACCCTTATCCAAATACTGTTCACCTATATGTTTCACTGTAAACACTTGGTCTACACACCCCTACCTTTCCTAAAGCCCCTTGTTCATCTGCTATCCTGCTTTCTGTTTTACTCTTAATTCTTTCAATAATAACTCTACCATACACTTTACCAGGTACACTCAACAGACTTATTCCTCTATAATTTTTGCACTCTCTTTTGTCCCCTTTGCCTTTATACAAAGGAACAATACACGCTCTCTGCCAATCCCTAGGTACCTTACCCTCTTCCATACATTTAATATTATATATATATATATATATATATATATATATATATATATATATATATATATATATATATATATATATATATATATATATATATATATATATATATATATATATATATATATATTCGTGCCAAATAGGTAAAACGCGATTTTGGCTTAAATAACAACGCTATTCTCGCCGAATAAGGCAAGCAAAATTTTTTGTATGTAATAATTTCTCAAAAATTATTCTGAACCTAACGAAAAAAAAATTTCATTGTGTTTGTTTATTATTAAATTATTGGGAAGAATATTGAGAAGTGTAATAAGATTATTACCGTCTCTCACATGGGTCATTATTTACTATTTCTTGTTGTGATTATGCGAGAGCACTCTATGGAGGGCTGGAGGGAGAGAGGAGAGGAGGGAAGGGTTGGAGGGAGAGGAGAGAAGAAGGGAAGGGATGGAGGAAGAGGAGAGAAGAAGGGAAGGGTTGGAGGGAGAGGAGAGGAGGAGGGAAAGGTTGAAGGGAGAGGAGAGGACAGAAGAAGGGAAGGGTTGGAGGGAGAGGAGAGGAGGAGGGAAGGGTTGGAGGGAGAAGAGAAGGGAAGGGTTGGAGGAAGTCGTGGGTAATGGGGAGGGTAGTGTAGATGGCTGGAATGATTGATAGTATCTCTCTTCTTTTTCAAAGTGGTAAGAGAACTCCGATAGGCTTGCGGAGGCCTAAGCTCATTTGTCATCCTGGGATGAAGACCCGTGCCAGAGACCACTGTGATCTCTGACCAACTAAACCACACCATCTACCTGCACGGTAGTTGTGGCAGGGGTTGTTTGAGGGAGTTGTTTGAATGGGTTGAGGGGGTTCTTTAAGGGGGTTGTGGCAGCGGGTATTTGAGGGGGTTGTGGCAGCGGTTATTTGAGGGGGTTGTGGAAGGGGCTGTTTGAGGGGATTGTGGCAGGGGTTGGGCAAGGGAGGTTTAACAATGGTGTCTGAGAAACACAAGGCCTCTCTCAGATAAGATTTTCTGGTGATAGCCAAAGTTTAGAGATTGGAATCTTATTTTCTGCTCATTCTCTTTTTCTCTCTCTGATTTGGTTCTTCTGTGTCTGCTTCTCGAAGTAATTTAGAGAGAGAGAGAGAGAGAGAGAGAGAGAGAGAGAGAGAGAGAGAGAGAGAGAGAGAGAGAGAGAGAGAGAGAGAGAGAGAGAGAGAGAGAGAGAGAGAGAGAGAGAGAGAGAGAGAGATACAGGTGGTGTGGATATTGCAACTTAGAACATATTGATGCATACTCAAGTACACTTCGTTTAGTCTGTCCTCGTAAACAAACAAGACCAGAATAGGAATATTACTGTAGGATTGTAGGTATTGTCCACAAATATGGTAGTGTAGGATCGCAGGTGTTGGCCTTCAGGTATCGTAGAAACAGATGTAGCGTAGACGTGTCTCTTGACACCTACTGATCATGTTCACCAAAAAGTAAGATGGTATCTGGGTGCTATTTGTGTGTTGTGGGTTGCATCCTGGGCAAGACTTCAAGCTTAGCAAGGCGAACAGTTATTAACCATCCTGGGTTATTAACCATCCTGGGTTATTAGCCATCCTGGGTTATTAACCATCCTGGTTATTAGCCATCCTGGGTTATTAACCATCCTGGGTTATTAGCCATCCTGGGTTATTAGCCATCCTGGGTTATTAACCATCCTGGGTTATTAACCATCCTGGGTTATTAACCATCCTGGGTTATTAACCATCCTGGGTTATTAACCATCCTGGATTATTAACCATCCTGGGTTATTAACCATCCTGGGTTATTAACCATGTAGATGAATGGTTCAGAGAACCGACAAGTTGTTAAATTAGACACATATGCAACACTTGGGTATCTTTATTGAGGAAACGTTTCGCCACACAGTGGCTTCATCAGTCCAATACAAAGTAGAAAGGTGTAAGGAGAGGAGGAGTTTGAGGTTATCAGTCCCTCGGCCTGGAGTCGATGTGTTCAGTCCATGGGTTATTAACCATCCTGGGTTATTAACCATCCTGGGTTATTAACCATCCTGGGTTATTAACCATCCTGGATTATTAACTATTCTGGATTATTAACCATTCTGGATTATTAACCATCCTGGATTATTAACCACTCTGGATTATTAACCATTCTGGATTATTAACCATTCTGGATTATTAACCATCCTGGATTATTAACCATTCTGGATTATTAACCATCCTGGATTATTAACCATTCTGGATTATTAACCATTCTGGATTATTAACCATCCTGGATTATTAACCATCCTGGATTATTAACCATTCTGGATTATTAACCATCCATGGTAATTAACCATCCTGGATTATTAACCATCCAAGGTTATTAACCATCCTGTATTATTTATTAATATTACTAACCATCCTGAGTTAGTAATATTAAGATAATTTTCTTCTTAGTTCAAGACATTTTTGTTTAGCCTTTTCGAGTCATCCATGTTGTTGTTGTTGTTGTTGTTGGTCACATGGTCTGTGAACTTGCCGTTCCTGCCTATCTAATTTATTAACCTTCTTCAGTAAAGCTTTTGAAGCTGTTGATCACAATAAAGAATTCGATATTGTTTATTTAGACTTTAGTAAGGCTTTTGATAGAGTACCGCACCAGAGACTGTTAAAGAAAGTGGCAGCTCATGGCATTGGGGGAAAAGTGCTGTCATGGATCGAGTCATGGCTCACCAATAGGAAGCAGAGAACATAAGAACATAAGAAAGGAGGAACACTGCAGCAGGCCTGTTGGCCCATACTAGGCAGGTCCTTCACAATCCATCCCACTAACAGAATAATTGCCCAACCTAATTTTCAATTCTACCCAAGAAATAAGGTTTGAAGATTCTATTAACTCAAGTGCGAGTCCCACTCAAATCCAACCCCTCTCACTCATGAATTTATCCAACCTAAATTTGAAACTACCCAAGGTCCTAGCTTCAATAACCCTACTAGGCAGACTGTTCCACTCATCAACTACCCTATTTCCAAACCAATACTTTCCTATATCCTTTCTAAATCTAAACTTATCTAACTTGAATCCATTATTGCGGGTTCTCTCTTGGAGAGATATCCTCAAGACCTTATTTACATAAGAACATAAGAACATAAGAAAGGAGGTACACTGCAGCAGGCCTGTTGGCCCATACTAGGCAGGTCCTTCACAATCCATCCCACTAACAGAATATTTGCTCAACCCAATTTTCAAAGCTACCCAAGAAATAAGCTTTGACAATTCTACCCACTCATGCGCGAGTCCCACTCAAATCCAACCCCTCTCACTCATGAATTTATCCAACCTAAATTTGAAACTACCCAAGGTCCTAGCTTCAATAACCCTACTAGGCAGACTGTTCCACTCATCAACTACCTATTTCCAACCAATACTTTCTATATCCTTTCTAAATCTAAACTTATCTAACTTGAATCCATTATTGGGGTTCTCTCTTGGAGATATCCTCAAGACCTTATTTATACTTTGTTATACTCCATTTTCCACTTGTATCCTCGATCATGTCTCCCTCATTCTGTCTTCAAGTGAATGTAATTTTAGGGTCTTCAACTTCTTCGAAGGAAGATTTCTAATGCCATGTATTATTCTAGTCATTCTACGCTGAATGTTTTCTAACGAATTTATGTCCATTCTGTAATATGGAGATCAGACTGAGCTGGTGAGGCCTTGAGGCTACAATGATAAAGTCTGTAATATAACCTTGACTCTGTTATATGACATACCCAGTATCTATTTGCCTTATTACGACGCTTAGCATTGTCTTGGTTTAAGGTTACCTCACCCAAGTCCTTCTCGCAATCGTAGGCTAGTTCACGTTTTTAACCTTAAGTGCTTGTTATACTCGAGCCAGAACCTGCATTTATCTGTTATTGAATCATTCTTGCACGAATTAAGTTTGTCTAAATCTTCCTGAAGTTCTATGACATCTATGTTTGAATCAATTATCCTACCTATCTTCGTGTCGTCGGCGAATTTGCTCATATCACTAGTAATTCCCTCATCAAGGGAATTACTAGATGGGGTTAAATCCGAATGGGGACTTGTAACAAGTGGTGTTCCACAGGGATCAGTCTTAGGCCCATTGTTATTTATAATATATATCAATGACCTTGATGAGGGAATTACTAGTGATATGAGCAAATTCGCCGACGACACGAAGATAGGTAGGATAATTGATTCAAACATAGATGTCATAGAACTTCAGGAAGATTTAGACAAACTTAATTCGTGGTCAGAAAAGTGGCAGATGCAGTTCAATGTAGATAAATGCAAGGTTCTGAAGCTCGGGAGTGTCCATAACCCAAGCACTTATAAGAAATAACGTGAACTTAGCCATACAGATTGCAGAAGGACTTGGGGGGGATGGTAAGCAGCAACCTTAAACCAAGACAGCAATGCCTATGTACGTAATAAGGCAAATAGATTACTGGGGTTTATATCAAGAAGTGTTAACAACAGAAGTCCAGAGGTTATATTACAGCTTTATACATCATTAGTAAGGCCTCACCTAGATTACGCAGCTCAGTTCTGGGCTCCATATTACAGAATGGACATAAATTCGTTAGAAAACATTCAGCGTAGAATGACTAAATTAATACATAGCATTAGAAATCTTCCTTACGAAGAAAGATTGAAGACCCTAAAATTAATTCACTTGTAAGACGTAGAATGAGGGGAGACATGATCGAGGTATACAAGTGGAAAATGGGTATTAACAAAGGGATATAAATAAGGTCTTGAGGATATCTTCCCCAAAAGAGAACCCGCAA